>APFE030601695.1:4718-109839 GCA_000404065.3 Pinus taeda | reverse complement strand
ACCACTCATCACTAGTGTATTTTTCAGTTAGACTAAATACAACTAGTTCAACTAAGTCACACTAAACACAACTCCATCAACTCCTCAATCAACTCCACCAAACTCAATCACTTGAGTTCTAACTGAAATCCATCATGCAATAGCTCAACTAACCCATAGGAAAAGCGTATTTCCTTCTGATAGTTTCATGTGCCACATCCGTAGCTTGAACTGAAGTGCTGCAAGAGGATAAGATAATGTTTATAGTCCAAATATTACTAAGAGCTAATAATATTCGATTGTTCTATTTTTTGACTAGCAGTCTAAAAATAGACTCCGCCTATATGCCTAAAAATAGAGGTCCATCTATTTTTACCAACATGACCAATCATCCATAAATAGCATCCTGCAACTCATAGACCATGATCCATATGTCTAAAAATAGACTTTGCGCCAAAAATAGCCTGCGGGCCCACTTAGTGAAGGCGACTTCTTTTTACATCATCTTGTTGCATTTTCAATAGGTCAAACTCTATGTTCTTAACACAGAGAGAGGTCGGGTCGGCCACACAGAGATCAGCTAAGGGATTGTCTTGGGTTTCTTTCACTAGATCTTCTAATGGAAAAATATTGAGGGGTTGATTTTGAATTAAATTTTCAATGATATCATCCTCATCCTGTGATTTCCCCCCCATGGCAGTTTCTACTACACACAGTGTGGTAGAATAGACTTCATCCTCATCCTCCTCCTCCAACTAGAGAGGTAGATCATGTTCCAGTGAAGATTGGGCAGGAGGGTATAGGATTAGCTGCTTGGACATATGCCCATTCTTTATTGTCATGTTCCCAGCTCGACAACTGATGTAGGCATCTACAGTAGCCAACCAAGTTCTTCCCAAGATGAGAGGATATCTAGTGAGCTTTTCATTTGGCTAGAGAACGAGGAAATTAGCAGGGTACTCCCAAGAATCAATGGAGACCATCACATCTTCCACAATCCCTTCAAGGGTCACAATAGAGCGGTATGCTAACTGCAGTACTGTTGTGGTCTTTCTCAGGGAGCCTTGGAGGTTGAGCTTAAGCATGGTGTCCTTTCTCATGACATTAATGGTAGCTCCCAGATCAATCAAGGTATGTGGGATCATGGTGCCATTGATGTGGACATCAACCACCGGGCTTCCAGGGTCTAGATGGTTCGGAAACATTACTTGCCCCAACATTAGGTTGGACAGTTGCCCTATGACATTGATGGTTGGGGTGTCTCTCTTACACTGGCCTGGATGCCTGAGGCACTTCTCTTTGATCATCTTGTTGTATATAGGCACATCCTTTATGGATTGGAGAAGTGGTATATTTACACATAATTGTTTCAATTCTCCTAGAAGTTCAGTTTCTTCTGGGGTAGGCTGGGTTGTGCCGAATAATCGCTTAGGAAAGGGTGGAATTACTTTTGGTTCACTTTCCTCTTTATCTTCCTCCTCCTCCTTAGGGGGAGGATAGCTATCTGGGAGAACCTTCCCAGATCGTAGGTTAATCTCCTGAATTTCCACAGCATAGGTTGGGCATGATGGTTCCCCACTATATACTTGCTGAGCTTGTTTGTTGTTCGAGTTCGGGTTTGGTTGAGCAGACATTTGGGGTTGCCTTGGTGGAGTAGGAGGCAATGGTTGTGGTTGAGCAGGTGGTAGAGGCAAAAGAGCGGGAGGAGAGTTGTATTGGGGCCTCTACCCCTGATGAGATGCATTCCACCAAGGTTGTGGCTGAGCATAAGAGTGAAATGAATGAGCAGCTGGTTGAGCATGATATTGAGATGGATATGACCAAGGAGGAGGTGTGGACTAGGAAGGGTGAGTAGGGAGACCCCAAGAAGGTATGGAAGTGGCTTGATTGGGGGTGTAGTATGCCTGGGAAGTCCCTTACATTCCCTGTTGGTAAGGTCTAGGTCCATGCGGTCTCCTTTGGTTCATGAAATAGAGTGGTTCAGTGGCTCCTTCGGCCCCTTGGTATATAGCTTTAAGTTCAGGTAAGGAAGGGCACTTATCTGTAGAATGATCTTCTTCACAGACTAAACAAACCTCTATAGAGTTCAATGGACACTCGCTCCTAGGATGCCTTCTAGTGCACCTAGGGCAAAAAATGGCCAGAGCCCTCTTTGCTTCCTCTTGTTTCCTTTTGATATGCAAGGTATCCATTTGCATGGCAAGAGTCTGCAGCATCTCACTCTTGAAATCTTCCAGCATGTTTCCAAGTTCGCCTTTAAGGGATGAACTGGATGAGGAGGTACTGGCTGTGGGTTGATTCCCCCTACCTCTCTTTCTGGCTGACCTAGAATGGTTTCTAAAAACAATCTTTATGTCTTCATAAGGTAGTTGGTAGATATCCCCCCTAGCCAGTAAGTGGAGAGTGTCTAGAAGGTCTTTCGGAATTCCCCTGAGCAGGACCAACTTCAGAGATTCGGGGTCAAGTGTGCACCTAGCCCTCTTATAACTGAGCTAGAACCTCTCTTCATAATCTTCCAAGGATTCATCACTTCCCATGGTCATTCAGAAGATTTCTTCCTTGGTATCTTTTGATCTACAGTAATCCTGGTATTTGTGACTAAAGGCTTACTGCATCTGAGCCCAAGTTGTGATGTTGTTGCCAGGTAACCCCATGAACCAGCGCAATGCTGCATCCTTGAGGGTAGAAGGGAATAGTTTCAACTTCTGCTCATCTTCTGCATGGTCATAGATTCGACAGATAACAACAAACTCAAATAGGAAGGTGTCAGGATCTTCTGTAGTCAATCCATGGAAGTGAGGTACGGATGAAGGGCTTATGTTCTTCGTTTTAGTGTCCCCATTGGTCTCTCAGATGGGAAAAGTTCCCTCTACTCTTTCTCCATTCCCCTTAACATTTATGTTTCCAGCCATTGTCTCAGGGGGGATGTTTTCTTCCTCTTCTTCTCCTATAGGTTCTTCAAATATCTCAGGTTGTTCTTCTAAAGGTTCTTCTGGATCAATACCACCGAAGAAGAGAGAAGGGTGGCCTTGTGATGTGGTGGGGGTGTTGGGTAGGAATTTTCCTGAATTATCTCTATTCCTACGAGGCATGAAAGGAAATCTCTTTTTGGGTGATTTTTTGTTTTTTTGCTTGTACCTGCAAAACTGAAATTGATTAAACAAACAAATTGCAACTAACTAAAATGAACTTGCTGAAATGGAAATTGCATAATTGAAATGAAAGCAAGGAAATGACTAATCTACTTTGCTGAAATGGAAATTGCAGAATTTAAATGAAAGCAAGGAAATGACTAATCTACTTTGTTGAAATGGAAATTGCAGAATTTAAATGAAAGCAAGAAAATGACTAATCTACTTTGCTGAAATGGAAATTGTAGAATTGAAATGAAAGCAAGGAAATGACTAATCTACTTTTCTGAAATGAAAATTGCAGAATTGAAATGAAAGCAAGGAAATAACTAATCTACTTTTGCTAAAATGAACTACTTAGCAAAATGTTGCAAGAAGAAATAGAAGAAAGTAGTAATCAAAAGATACTCTGACGCTTCCCTGGAAACAGCGCCAAAAAGATGGTGAGCACAGTATTGCAGCAGGAATGCTGCAACCCTTGGGGCTTCCTACTTTACTTTTATCAACCCGGTAGTTCGTAACAAACTTGGAAGCAGCGGTGCTGTATGCACAAGTACTAGTTCTTACTGCAGGCTGTCACTTGGTCAACTAGCGCAAGATCACTAGGAGTTCAAGCCAACTTCTATGAGTTTCCAAAAGAAGCTTTTAACTGTGATGAAAGAAAGCTGCCTCTACAGAGCTATCCTAATTGCAGAAAGAGAAAGAAGATTGGAGTATAAAGCAAACCCTAGCAAACCCTAATTTACCCACCAACCCTACTTTTGCAAGAAGAGAGGTGAAAATCTAGTAAAAGAGTGCCATTACCTACTGAGGAAATAAACTACACCTATTCAAGCTGTTTCTAGAAGGAAATAAGGAAAAAACATCCTTTTTGGATTTTAGTGTACTTTGTTATGCATGTGATTTCATTGTTTGTGGATGTGGCAGCGATTAGGTGGTGATGGAAGGTGACCTTGGAGTTTGCAAAGGTGTAGGAAGGTGTGGAGGGGTCCTAAGAAGCCTCTAGTAACCTTTTGGAGACTTCCTCTACAATCAAACTTCAAAAAGTCACTTTCAGGAAATTCTATAGGAGGCTGTAGAGGATCTACAGGAGGTTCTACAGGAGGATGCCGAGAGCTATTTTAGAGGGTTTAAAGGTGGAGAAACAGTGGAAAAAGGGAGCTAAGGACTAGAGGATGTGTTTAAGGTGCTGAAGCTTATTAAGGGTTATTAGGAAAGAAGATGATGGTTGGATTTGTTCAAGAGGCAAGAGAGAAGCTTATGAGGAAAATGCAGAAATTAGGGCAGATTTGTGAAGGGCAGTGGATGACCTGTGAAACATGTAGCAAAAGAGATGGTGAAGGTTGATTTATTGATTTATTGTGAGAAAAGATGTACTGTAAGAGAGCGGTAAGTCAAAACACTAAGACTAAGCAAGAAAAGAGCTAGCTGTACCAAAAAAACATAATTATCTTATGTTAACCTAAATTCTGACCTATGAACATAAAATACTTAACAGTGCTATATGGAAAGGAAAGCATGTAAAGAGATTTATGTAAGAAATAGAAATGAGCATGACAAACTGGATCTGAAGCAAAGCATTAACCTCTAAATCAAATTGTAACACTAGAAATTGAATGGGGAAAAGCAAAACTATGTTTTTATGGCAGCAAGCAGATCTTGACCTTAATTCATGGTCCCCAATGGAGGAAAGGAGGTCAAGCTCTGTTGATGGCCTTTTTTTATCTTTCTCTTAACCCTATTTAACCTACTTCAACAACTGAAATGGAAACAACTATGTAAACCAACAAAAGCAACTTATTCTAACCAAGGGAAAATGAATCTATCTAACAGAAATTAATTCATGAACTAAAGCAAAGACATATGAGTTCAAAGCAAGAGGCACTGGGCAGCTTGGGTTGGGCCCTAACCCAAGAGCTTAAGCCCTCTGAAAGAAATCAATGCTGGCTGAGAAAATATTTCATCTCCATTATCAAAATAATAGTCACATTACATAAAATTGTTCACTGAAATAAGCTTGAAATGAGTTGAGCAAGAACTGCAACAAAAGTGCAAAAATTTTACTAACATCCAACTAAAATCCTAAGCACCTAAGCTCTTCTATTTATACAACTGGAGCCTCCAACAACTCTCCTAAAATCAAGGAGGCTTGGCTCCCAAGACTAGAGATAGACAGCAGTTCTTCTTCACTTGCTCGGTTGTCCCTTTAATCTATTGATGTGGTTGCTTGTACTCTGAGCTTTCTGAAGGAGGATTCGAGGTAGGGGGTCATAAATGAGGAGGACGCCCTCCTACAAACCCTCTCCCTTGTTTTCCTCGAATATTGGCTGCCAAATGCTCATTAACCCTTTGACTTTGTCTCAAAATTGACCAAAAATCTACATAAAGCACACATTAGACTTCATGGCATAATGGCTAACCCAATTCACTCTATTAGCATAAATATAATCAAAATATGCAATAAACTAATGAGAATGGTGGATGAAGCTGAGTTAGGAGGCCAAATGAGCCCATATAATTACCCATTTATGGGGCTCATCAAGGAGCATTAGGCATGTTAGATTTTGGTTTTGATTTAGAGTTGGCTATGGGTTTCTTTATTGGGAAATCCAAGAGGAGTCATATATTTTGTTACATGAGGGTTAGACAGGTTGGGTTTTTCTTTTGGGTTGGAGTTGGGGGAGCTTAGAATATTTTTATGAGACACCCATGTTATCTGTTACATGTTTGCGTTGTTCAAAATTGAATAAGGGTGTCGAGATTTTTAACCAACTAGACTATGATAGGTAAGAGAGAGAAGTGAAGTGAGGATAATTGTCAAGTATGTGGCTATAATATCTTTGGGTCAAAACATGATTATGAAGAATTAGTGTATTTCTTTCTTGCTTTGGTATGAGAGAAGATGGATCATCTTGAAGAGACCTTGGAAAATACTCAGAAACTTCTAGATAAACTAGTGAAGATATATGGTCCTTTATGCAACAATACCTCCTTAGACCAAAATAATCGTCAAAGGAGAAAGCCTTTCTCAAAAATATTCTATGCCATTCTACAGTAGAAGCACCCATGGGAAGTGAAGAAAGGACAGGGAAGAGGGGCTAAGCTCTTCACACTTGGATATGAATTGTAACAAACAAAGTCAAACATAGACCTTCATAAGTTGGAGGAATTAGACACATGTTTGTCCAGGGTGGGGCATCCAGAATGGAAGAAACTCAAGTGGGATCTCAAGCCATCCATGCTTGCATTAATACAACCTGAACTTTGGGAACATCCTTGTGAAGAGGTTAGACTCATAGTTGCTTCTTGTCTCAACAGGTTCATAGCTCTAACATCACCACTACTGCCCTACAATATTGATCTCATGACAGATATACTGCAACTCATAGTAGAAGACCTTCAGGGGTTGAATAACATCATGCTTCCTACCTTTCAGAAGTGGTGAAGAATTTTAAAAAATCATGGCAGAATTCAGCTTTGGCACATTCCTACTGAATCTGGAATGTGGTGAGTTGATCTTTCAGTTGCTCCAAAACTTTTACATGAGTATTATATCATCTCATTCAAACCATGTCAAAAAAGCATGCAAAATATTGTGTCTCTATTCTTAGAAGGTGATTTTGACATCTGCAAGATAGTAAGATCCAAATTCTTGACCATTTAGAGGAAGGAACCATAGCGATCACCAGTTTCCTATGATTTAGTCAAGAAGTTGGTCAGGAAAAAATAAAATCTCTCAGAAGGGTGTTGACTAGGAAGGATTTGAGAAGGATTGATGGAGGAAGCAAGAACAAAATATGTAGCAAGAATGAACTAAGGAGGAGAGGACTATGCTTTATTTTCAAGGGACCTTGGGCCCTTAACCATTCATGTCCAGGTGATAAGGAGGCAACAAGGGAAGATCATGGGGATTCATCCATAGTTGAGTTCACCGGTTTTCAAAAGAGAACCTATGAAGGATTAAAGCATTCAAATACAGATGGTGAGCAATAACAACATGTTTTTCAGATAAACTTGCAAGACAAGTCGATGATAATTAGTTAGCTTGACAAAGTAGATGGGGAAAGGAAGGAGGGAATTCCTCCTGATGATGAGGTAGTTGAGTCTATCTATATCCAGGAGAACATCCACAAAGAGTATGGGCAATCAGGTATAGATAGCATTCCACCAATACATCCATGTTTTACAATCAGAGAGGGTGGACAACTTATCCCCACATATGGAGAAGGCCATGAAGAATACATTCAAGGAGAATCAAATGAGGAGCCAGTAATAATAAACCAACATGATGAGCATGATCATGTGGGGCAACATGACAAATACAGTATGCAGGATGACCCATTTCTAGAGGGTCAATCAAAGATTCAAGTTGAAGTTGTGATCATGGGGCGTCTGGTGCAAACAGATACAAAGACATTTAGTAGGGCATGAGAATTACCAGTAGAGGAATTTCGGGAAAGGATCATGCATTTCAAGACATATTTTCTGATGTTGAAGCAGAGAGATGGATAGTCCGATATATTATCTTACAGGAGAATAGAAGAATTGAGGAGCTCATAGGGGTATGTTTCGAATCAATGACCCTGTTGTCTAGTCTTGAGGAACAACTCAAGTCCCTCATAAGGTAGCAAGAGGAGTACAGTTGGGAGTTCCAGAGCAACCCTCTACAGGATTACATAGATAGGACTTGCAACACTACCAACCCCCCCTTATACATTGGTAAGAAAAGGGAAAGTTCTCTAAATGCATCATGTTGGGTGACTGAGTGGAGGAGCATGAGTTGAGCGTCGAGCAACATAAGCATAGTAGATTTGTAGGTATTCAAACTTCCCAAGGCATGGATTGGCGAGAAATTATGAGTTGGTACTCTATTGATGGGTTGATTCCTAGGTGGACACTCACAACCAAGGGCATATTGTAGCTTGAGCCCTTTGGCATGGGAAGTGATGGGGGGCTAAAATGGTACCATAACCCACATGTCCAATACTTAAGTGGCATTGGGATCTAGGAGAATCCATTGGGGGTAGGATTGGTTGGAGCATTGTTTGGGACCCAAATGAACCTATCGAGGGAAGGATTGGTTGGAGGATCGTTTGGGATCTAGGTATCGAAGGATCCATTTAGGATCATGTAACATGGAGGTATGGAATAGAACACTGGGTTGTATGGGATCCTGGTATCAATTATTTTGTTGTGGATAGTAGTGAATTTCTTGAGGGAAAGTAATCTTTGGGCAGGAGGATTTGTAATATTTCGTTTCTTGATCTAGTCAAAATGGAGAAAAAATTTCCTTGGTATTTACCGTGGTATTTTCCCATGGTATTAGCCCATAGTATTTGCCTTCAGTTTTTTAGGGAAAATAATAAAATAGGGTCTTTAGAGATCCCATCAAGCCTATAAAAGGGGATAGAAGCTAAGCATTTAGATAATTTGGGTTTATCTATCTTGTTGTGTTTTTCTTGAGAACTCTGCATGGCTAGTTCCAGTTTGATCCCAGGGACAAAAACCTCGTGGATGTTATTTTGTCTGGTGGATCCATCCAGGGTCCATGATTATGCTTCATTGCATTTGTCTTCTCTTTTGATAAGTAGTTGTGCATGCCATTACAGGGGCTTGAAATTTATTGTATGGGCATGTGCCCTTTCGTCAATTATTGATATTAATAAAGGTTTCATTTCCATATCTCGTTGTGTTCAATGTTTTGATTGAAATTATTTTTAACTAGAACACCTAGATGTGTCAAATCGGTTGATTATTTCTTTTTGTGGGATATCACACTAAAATTGGTCTTGCAATGCATAACATGGAGTTGATCATGGCTTGTGTTTCCATAGTAAGTTTTGTTGTTTTGATAAATGGATTTCCTTCGATATTTTTTCAAGCGGGCAAGCAATTGAGACAAGGTTTCTCTCTTTCACCCTTGCTCTTCATTCTCATCATGGATGGATTAAGTCTGAAGATTAGAGCACCTAAGTCATTGGATACATTAAGGGATCTCAAATTTGCTAACAGAGTGACCATTACACTTGTTTTTTGTTGATGTTGTCCTCACTTTTGGTCTGGTCTCACAGTCATAATGACCAACGCTTCTCAATACTTTTATGTGATATGGGGAGGCATCTGGTCTGGTGGCCAATGGTAGGAAGTTGATACTTCTCTTTTTAAATGGAGATAAGGAGGAGATTAGTTATATAGTAGGAATTTTTGGGGTTGGGATCAAACCATTAGAGGAATGATTCACCTACCTGGGGTATAGATTAAAGCCAAATAATTATAGGATGGTAGATTGGACTTGACTATTGGACAAATTTTAGTATAGATTAAATGGATGGACCCACAAGTGGCTTTCACTAGGGGGAAGATATGCTCTCATTCAGGTTGTCCTGCAACAAATTTCGGTAAACTAGACACATTTTTTTGCACTCCCAACATTTATTTTCTCAAAGATTCAGTCTATTCTCACTTGTTTCCTCTGGTCTGGAACTGGTGAGACTCCTAAATATCATTTGATACGTTGGAAGTGATCACTATGTCGAAGGAGTTTGGAGGTTGGGGTATTTTAAACATGAGAGTTTTTGAGTGTGCGCTTCTAATATAATCCCTCTGGAGGGCTCCATATGGAAAATATCTATGGTAGGATATCATTAAAGTGAAGTACCTAAATGGGATGGGCATCAAAGATTGGTACAAAAGGGGCAATATTGGCATCAGAACAGGATCAAACATTTTCTTGAGTTTTCACAAGGTGAAAAGATGGTTTATATAGTTGCTTTGATGGTATTTTGGTAAAGGAAACCATATTTTAATTGGAATCGACCCCCTCTAGAGGGATCTATATGGAAAAGGTCTATGGTAGCTGTTATCACCCCAAGAAACTATCCTAGGTTGTATATCGGAGATGCTCGGGAACATTACAAACTCAAAAAAATGTTGGAAATGGATGAACGGAAGGAATGATGCATATTCAAGCCAGATAACCACTTCTACTATGCTTAACTCCAGACATGGGTGAACACCCCCAGACTACAGGGCTTTAGACCACCAATTACTCACAGTTTGAGGATTAAGTGAATATGAAGAATACTGACCACACCAGCAGATGCACAAGACCATGTGATGGCTGGCAGCAACCAATAAAGAGGTCTGCAAATCTATTTCTTCATACACAGACAGGATGACAGCTCTCTGGCACTTAGTAAAAAGAAACCTGCATAACGCATTCGATAATACATACAAGATTCTAACACAGAGGTGAGATGACATCCCCTCTAATGCTAAATATCAAGAGCACATGAATGAATGTATAACAAGCACAACCCAAAACAAAGAAGTGGAAAGTGAGCAATTAACAGCAAAAGAAGCTTGTATTAGCTGAAAATGAAGACTAGACGCTGCAAGTATCACAGTAGTTACAGTCTCCAGAATTTGAAACTTACATCAAAACCAAAACCATCAACCCTATTACATTCTGAGTTCTGGGGTATATATAGAGGTTTATTACAAAAATATTTTTTATCCTATGCGTGGAGGGGTCATAATGGACCACCAACCACATTAACTATCTGATATGGGTCTCTGATACAATCTGCTGCTTTCAATAAGTGAATTTGACATTCTCTGGAGTTCGGTTGTCCTTCCTGAACAGGTGGAGTGTTGTATAGAAGAAGCTCCATAACTGATAAATACTTTAACTGCTCAAGGCTGTCCTTTTCTTCTCTCGGGTACACAATGTGTTGAATGCAGTAGTTGAAGCTTTAACTGCGTAGAGCTGGTAGATGATCACCTTCGTCCCTCGGTAGCACAGAATGGCTATGGACGCAAAGACTGCATGGCGAACAAATGAGCGGGATTGGTAAGATAGACGAGGGCCGTTCGATCTCATATGGGTAGATCTAATGGTGATCGCGGGTTGAAAGTATGAGGGATTTAACGAGTGGGAACGGTCAGAACAGTGGTAAGTGGTTTTCCCCGCACCGTTTTTTGAAGGTGGTGGTAATCGTACAAAGTAGCGCGATCACAATTAGTGGGTGATGCATGGTGGAGGAAAACCACTTTTCCTGTGGGCTAACGAGTGGGCAGCTTGCGTGATCGGGAGGTGCGAACGTTGTCGGATCGTGCGGCAAAAGATCGAATGGTGGGGATTAAATGCACATGTTTATGACTGATGTGACATGAGAGGACTTGGCAGGTAGCGATTTTCGCGAATGCGCGCAGTTATATGGGTTTTAAACCATTAGCGCCTGGGGGCTATATTGAAATGGGGCTTTGATGGGTTTCAGGGGGGCTTTAAATGAGGAATGGAGAGATTTGGGAAGGAAAACAGAGATAGCGGGGGGTTACAAAAGTATAAAGAGAATGAAGGAGGAGGAAGAAACAGACTGCTTCGAGCTCCCTTCTGAGCATAACACACGGCCAAGCCTGTTCAGACCTTAGAAAATCTTTGTCTAATAGCAGAGCTAACACTGGCTCCTTCTGGGGATGAGATCCTCCCTGTGAGGTCTCAAGAACCTGCAAACCATTTCCTTGCTGATAAAAACAATTTAGCAAAATTCCTAGTATCCCATTGGGCATGGAGTCTGTCTGAACCTATATTAAAACTGATAAAAATAAAATATTTACAACTTTAAGGCCAAAAGCCTTAATTCACATAAACTTTCAAAAACAGCCCATTAACTGGGCCATCAAAAACTGTCTCTCCTCCCATACTTTTCAGTATGAATGTGTTGTTCTCTTGGATTTGAGAAATGATGAAAGGCCCTGTCCAGAAAGCATCAAACTTCCCATTATTGCCTTTCTTTTCTTTTAATGCATCCCACTTCAAAACCAGATCTCCAACTTGAAAATTGTCTTTCTTTGTCTTCCTGTCAAAAGCATCCTTGATCTTTTTCTGATGTGTTGCAACCTTTTCAAATAGTTGTTCTCTGATTTGATGTACCTCTGCTAAATCTGTGATCCTCTTTGCCATGTCTTCCTCCTCATTCTACTCTGATTGCAAGAACTTTGCCACAGGGAGCATAAGCTGAATTGGAAATACTACCTCTGTGCCATACACCAACATAAATGGAGAATTCCCTGTGGATCTCTTAATGGTCACTCTGTTAGCCCAAAGTGCATATTTAAGCTTTGAATCCCAATTCTTTTTTTCGTCCTCCAACAGCTTCTTAATTATCCTTATCAGACTTTTGTTGGAAGATTCTGCTAGACCATTTCCTTGAGGGTAATAGGAGGTGGAATGTAACAGTTTAATACCCATTGAATCACACAGATCCACCAATTCTTTTTCTCTGAAGGCTGCTGCATTGTCTATGACTAATTTATGTGGACAACCAAATCTGGTAAAGATATTCTCTGTTAAAAACTTCATGACCACATTATGATCATCCTTTCTGGTAGGGATTTCTTCAATCCACTTAGCAAAATAATCAGTGGCTACTAATATCCATCTGTGTTGGCCACTGGAATGTGGATTGATTTCTCCAATGAAATCCAAGCCCCACTGCTGAAAAGGTCCTTTTGCATGTATTGGTTTTAAAGGCAAGGACTTCAACTGTTATTTTCCTTCAAATCTTTGGCTCCTGTCACAAGATTTAACAAATAAAAATACATCAGAAAACAAAGTGGGCCAATAGTACCCAGCTCTGAGAATCTTATGGGTAGTGGTTTTCCAATAATGGTGTCCCCCACACATGCTGGAATGAAACTACTGCATAACCTCCATTAATTGTTCTTTGTCCAGACACCTCAAAAGCACTCCTGATGGATCCCTCTAATAGAGCAGATTTTCATTGATGCAATATTTAGCTACCCTAAGCTTAATAGTGCTGGCTTGACTTTGAGTAAAGTTGGGAGGGATTTCTAGCTTCAGCAAAAATTTAATTATTGCAGAATACCAATCACAAGAAGCTAGATTTTTTGCCACTGACTGCTTTCTGTCCGGTTCAGCTGTTATTTCTGTTTGACCACTTTCTGCAATTGAGCACATGCAATTTATATCCAGTGTTCTACAATTTTCTTCAGCTAATAACCTGGCAAGACCATGACCTCTGACAAGCTTGGTGGGCTTCAATTCTATATTAAATTCAATCATCTTTGCAATCCATTTAGCCCTTCTTCCATCAGCATCAGGTTGTGTTAAGACATCTTTAATTGCAGCAGAGGGTACATATGCAACTATCTTGGAATGCAGAATATAAACTCTGAAAACTTTCAAAGCTTTGATAAGAGCATATGCCTGTTTTTTTATTATATCATATCTCAACTCATCATCCCTTAATGTTTTGCTGAAAAATGCCATTGGATGCTCTGAACCTTCTTCATCTACTTGCAATAGAACAGTTGCAAGGGTGTCAGCAGAGGCAAAAGAAAATATATGAAACTCCTTGCTGTAATCTGGGCTGATTAAAGTAGGAGCCTCCATAATAGCCTTTTTAATGGAGTCAATTGATTTTTTTTTTTTTTTTGTATCGGTCCATTTTATCTCTGACCCCTTTTTTAACATGGAGGTAATATGCTTCACAAGTTCTGCAAAATTTGGTATAAACCTCCTCACAAAGTTGATCTTGCCCAAAAATGTCTGGATATCCTTCTTTCATCTCGGAACAGACAGGGTCTGTATTGCTTTTACTCTTTCTGGGTCAATTCGGACACCTGCAGCAGAAACAATATGTCCTAACAGCTTGCCTTCTTCCAAAACAAATTGTGACTTTTTAGGATTGACTGAAATCCCAAACCTTCTGCATTTCAGGAATACTTTTTTTAAATGCTGCAAATGGTCTTGATGGCTGCTGGAGTATACTGTTATGTCATCAAGGTAGATAAGGACAAATTTATCCTTCTCTCCCACAAATGCTATATCCATAGCTCTCTGAAAGGTGGCTCCAGCATTCATCAATCCAAAATGCATCATGGCATACATAAAAGTGCCCCAAGGAGTAGTGGATGCAATCTTCTCTTGGTCATCTGGATGTACAACAATCTGATTAAAGCCTGAAAATCCATCTATGAAAGACATGACTTTGGCTCCTGAGGATTTCTGCAACAAATGCTCCATCTTGGGTAGAGGATAGTTGTCTTTCTTGGATCATTTGTTTAAGTTTCTAAAATCAACGCAAAGTCTGATTTCTCCACTTTTCTTCCTCACAACTACTAAATTTGCTACCCATTTTGAATATCTGAGAGGGACTATAATTTTGGTAGCCAGCAACTTTTTTATTTCTTTTTCAATTAGAGCGAGGAGCATAGGATTTATTGGTCTCAACTTCTGCTTAAAAGGGATGGTGTCTTTCTCTAAAGGAATTTTATGCTGGATAATCTTTTCATCATATGTTTTCAGGTCACTATATTCCCAGGCAAAGACATCAGCAAATTGGTTCATTAAACTGCAATATTCTAAACTTTATTCAGCAAACAGATGAGCAGACAGACTTATATATCTAGGCTGACCTGGACTCCTAATATCATGCTTACAAACTGCAGATTGGTCTTCTTTTTGGGCAGCTTTGTAAGGGACATCATTCTGGTCAAACAGTCTTTCTAGAGGAATTAGACCCTTAGGAATATGGTTGTTGGGCAGTTGGACAATGCTATCTTTACCAATTTTATTTCTAAGCTGGGATTTTGGATTTTCTACCAAGGCTTCATTCTCTTGGTCAATTTGCATTTCAGAAAATTCATCAATGACTTGAAGAAACCTATTTATTTCATCATCATTTTCAAACACTTTCCAATGCTGGACATTATCAGGCAAGGATGGTATGTACTTCATTTGGACTTCATAAACTAGTTTGGGAGGCATGTGAGGGATAAACATGCTGGCAGACACAGCAAGGCAATCAGCAAGCTGATTTTTGGCTCTAGGGATATATGAGATACAAAAACTATCAAAAGAATCTTTGAGTCTCCATACCTCATCTCTGTATGCTTTTAGCCTTGGGTGCTTTGCTTGAAATGTTTTGTTTACTTGCTGAATGATCAGATCAACATCTCCAAACACGTTTATGCTTGTGATTCCTCTATCTTTTGCTACGTTAAGACCCAATATCAGAGCCTCATACTCTGCTATATTTTTTGTCACTTGGAAGGCCAACTTAAAATACAGCTGTGTGCTTTCTTATTTTGGAGATACCAGCACCACCCCTGCTTCTGCAGTCTCCCTGGAACATGCTCCATCAAAGAACATCTCCCAAACTTGACTTCCTTGCTCTTCCTCAGCCTGAACTATTGGTTTCTTGATCTGAATTAAGGCCTTCTGAGATTCGTCTATTTGGAGTATACATGCTCCAAAATCAGTGTCCACAACATAAATGGGATTATTAGAAGGATTCTTCTCATCACTGATAATGTATGCCAACTGTGCTTCTCTGTATAATCTCCTGCTTTCTCCTCCAAAAACTGGGACAGTAGCATAAGATAGATCATTTTGTAATGTCCCACCTAGTCTCTTAATCCATCCTCTGGACAGCAGCATGAAAAACTTAGGAGGGACATCCGCTACCACAATGTCCATTACCATGCTCTTCATGGGCAGTTGAGTTAAGGTGAAGGCTAGGTCTTTGATCAATCCTAGGCATCTCACTTTCCTTGAATCAAAAGAGAATAAATCATGATAAGTTTGGGTGATGTCAAGGCCTAACTCTTCCACGATAGCTTTTGGAATCAGATTGTGGCTAGCCCGTGTGTCTAGTAGGCAGTTGTGAAGGATTTTATCATGAATGGTCAAGGAGACATAAAAAGATGGAGAATTATCATCAGCGGGTTCGGTTATTGGGCTAAGCACAACTGTAGGCCTATCATCTTGCAAATTAACAGATTCAGTGGAGGCTTGTGTGGCTTTCAACTCAAGAGCTTCGAGGATAGGCTTCCTAAACACTTCACTCTTTATAAGTTCTAACAAAGGTACAAATATTTTTAACATCTGGACTTCTGCTTCAAAGCTGAAAGGGGAAGGTGACTTGTCAGGACCTCTTACCTCTTGAACTGGTGCTTTGAGGGTGACTGGGTCAGATGCTGGTCTTTTCTGTCTGGTATTCTATAATTCTGTTTGGACAGCAACTCTTTGGACAGGATTCTCCTTGACATTATTTGCATGTGACCTCAGATTATACCTTTGTTGTTCACCAGTCTGCAGAACAGCCTCTCTGTCCCATTCTTGACTGGTTTGGTTCTGTATTAATGATCCTTTGTATTCAGCCAATGTCAAGTAGGCAGCATTGCCTTTATCTTCCATGCAATGTATTTTATCCTCATCTTCAATCTGTTCCTCCTCCATGACTACATTCTGAAAAGGAGCTTTAACTTTATGTTCTTCATTTGGTTCTTTACCCCTCTGAATGATTTGCAGCTGTTCATTTGCTCTTTTGAATAGATTTGAATTTCTTAGAGCAAATGTGTTCTGTTGCCTTGTTTTTCCTGAGTTCTGCTCAACCTTCAGCTTAGATATTTCAGCAGCCAATGACTCTATCATTCTAGTCATTTTATCTAGTTTAGGCTCTAATAATGTGGCAGAGGAAGAAGAAGCCTCGCTTCTCTGTCTCCTTCTGTTAGAGTGACTTTTAAGTTTTTCTGCAGCCATAATATTAGATTCTACTTGTAGGGTTGCATCCTGCATATCTACCAGAGTGGCACATCTTCTTTCCCTCAACAATAAGCAGAAATCAGAGTCAAAAGCATTGGCATAAGTGAGTTTGGCAGAGGTGGGAGTTGGCTTTACCTCAACTAGTATTTTATTATACATCTGATTAAATATTTTATTAAAATCAGGCAAAGATTCCCCATTTTCCCTCTTCAAGTTACCAAACTCAGTATGGTAATACAAGTAGTCCTTTTTATCTCCCCAGTGCTTTAAAAAAGCATCATCTAAGGCCTCAATATCAGCAATAAATCTAGGGGTCAATTCTCTAAACCATTTTCTGGCCTCTCCATCGAGGCTTTGGACAAAAACTGTCATCCACACATCGTTTGCACTAATATCCAAGTTATCAACATAACTGTAAAAAGATTCAAGGTGTTCTTCAACTGTTACCCCATCTGTACCAGTGAACTTGGGCATGTATTTTTAGTACTCTCTATGGAGCTATAAAAAGGGTCTCTTTCACCTCTAATTACCTCACATTAATATGTCAATCCGGGAACGTTTTGTTATTTCAAAGAGTGTCTCAGTGTGAGGCTATCATTTTCCAGAGTAATGCTAGTAGCACAGTGTTTGAAAATATAAGAGTAAACAGGTGATTTTTTTCAGCTAACTACTTCAAAAGATTAAACCACACATTCGAAAAACTAAGCAATTTATCATGAAGGGTTCGGTAGCAATAACCCATCCCTTTAGAAACTAATGGAAAAGGAAACCAGAGAACAGATCATGGATCTAGGAGCCGGATAGTAGATGTCAATGCTCACTATAGCCTGAGATCGTTCTTCACACCAAAATAACAAATGATAAGAAATGGAACATCAATTAAGAAATAGAACAGCAGTAATGGAACAGCAATTACGAAATAGAATAGCAAATCTGAAATGGAATAGCAAACCTGAAATGGAACAGCAAATTTGAAATGGAACAGCAGTTAAGAAATAGAACAACAACTAGTTGTAACAAACAGAACACCTTAGTCTCTAAGATCAAATGCACTAATCGTAATCCACAGGAATCAAACGGAAATACTTCACTCTTAAAGGCGGATTGAATAACACACCAAAATGGAACAGCACTGATTACTGATGAATTATGGAACAGTGCTTGAAAACCATATATACACACATCACACTTAAATAGTAATCTGATCCAAGTATCAATCTCAGTTAGAAAGAATACGACTGCATTTCAGAATAGAACAACATTGTTCATAAATCCAACAATCGCAAAGAACATAACTTCCAAGATGAATTCCGTAATGTTAATGAACAAGTGCACATCACAAAGGCTCTGTAATGGAACAGCAACATTATTCTGTAAAGACTAGCAGTATTATATCAACACCTAAGAGAATAGTAATACGATGCAGAGTCAATACAATAGTTCTGTCTTTAGAAACCTTAATAATTTAAGCATAACAGAGCATGTGATGTAAACTTACAAAACACATCAGATTACCAAATAATGTTGCTAAGAAAACCACGCATAAACCAAACGTAATCGTACAAGAGCAAGTGTCCTCCAGGGCCAGGCCCTTAGCCTCCAGGGGTATACCGCTTGAAGTTATTCCAGACTCAAAGATGAAATAGTAACCAAGTTTGTATTATTGCATAAGGTGAAATTACAATAGAGTAGTTCTTAACGAGACTCGATGATCAAAGTTTTGCTCTTAAAGGAAATTACATAAACATAACAACATCTAACTCTCCTCCCCGAGCTAACAATGTTGCCCCTTTTATAAGGGTGAAGGCATAGATATCTAAGTGCAGAAATAGATAAAACAGCGATCCCTCTGGATCAAGGATCCAGAGGGATTTGCCAAACCGTTAGTCCTCAGTCATTTCTTTTCTTTCCTGCGCCGAGCCGATATCTCCACTTCCTTTCCAGGGCTGATTCGCTTTGATTTGTTTTGCCTTGTTTGCATACGGTCTCCCGTCAAAGGGACAACGGTTAACCCATCCTTGTCCTTTCCTTTGGAAAGACAACTTCTCGTTTTTCCCTCTTCCTGCATAAGGAAATGACAATTGTCAATGTTTTCGTCTTTTATATTAATCTCACATGTTTTATTACAATTCCTTATCGTTTTCCTAGTTCATGATGCAAAAAGGTTTGTAAGTTCTAATGAAAAGACGCTGAAATAATTATCAAAACATACCTTCTTTAGTACTCCACACACCCCCCTGCTTACCCTTTTTCATGCCCTCATGAAAACATTGTAGTTGACGTGTAAGGCAGTGAGTGAGTAGGCTGGAGATGGAATCTCATGTGAAGGCCTACAACCATGATGCATAACTAGGTATTCAAAGAAATGGCCTGTCTGACCCTTAGGCATCTCCTACAGGGCTTGGTATCCGAGTGCAGGGTGCCAAATAATTGGACTCCGGAACCTATATCCTAGCCAGGATGGCCCTTCCCTCAAAATGATTTCGCCATAGAGGTGCAAGCGGTTGGGATAAGTCAGGCACCCTGCTCTTGCAAGGATTTCCCGGGCAGCAACAGAGACTGTTAACACCTGTGGTTCTCTCCGAATCGATCTTCCTCCCATGCTTATGGTTTCACTGTAAATTCTCAATGGAACGACAGCTGTTCACGCTGTTAAAACACAGAGAGGCTGACAAATGCAAGACTCGCTCAAAATCTAATGCTGCAGAATATATAATGGAAATGGCTTATGAACAGCAAGTCATGTAGAAAAAATAAAAAAAAACAGTATACCATTGAGCCGTGCTATACCCCAATACACAGCTTCTCGAATAGTAATCTGACACGTAATCCAAGGAATGATCATGTTAACCTCTCCCCCCTCACAATGTGATAGGTCGTCCCAGCCGTCAAATAAAGGAGCGGCGCCCGTTCTGAAACAGAGTCCTTAAGGAACAACATATGGCAATATGCCATGTTTACAAAAGTGGTAAATTACCAAAATCGAGGCATAGAGTTGGGTCACTTAATACGTAAGAGACTGTGGTGATATGATGCAAGGTTGGGGATAGGACGTCTGTCGTGGATACAGAGTCTCATGCGATCATTGTCAATTGTTCTGTCATGATTGGTGATAATATGTATTCATTTGTTGTATGGTTTTGGGAAATAATATATAATTGATTACTAAGGCATAAGAAACAGAAGGGTGCTAATAACTACCTATTGGTGTAAATAATATGACTTCAATACCATTAACAGTGCTCTGTTGCCGACAGGTGTCCATAACCTTGGCAGAGTTGTTTATTTCACCCATGGAACCATGATCCTTTGTGTATGCTTAGGAAATGTTGTGTAATGTCAAAATGTAGGCCATTATGCTGGCTTGGTGACCAGTTAGCCATAATGCCATTCACGAGGAAGGAGCGAAAGGTGGGCAGGCCGGCTTGTGATGATACCTCCTGTTCCAAGGGTTCTTTATTTGATATACCTTTTGGATCATATCCCTGGTGTGGTGGCCATAGTGGGAATGCCACTTCGCTTTCGTCCTCATGATCATGATAGGCTGGCTCTTGATGAGACCCCCTATCCTTCATTTGACAACTTATAAGTCATGTTTGCTCTTTTTTCTTTCCTTTTCATCCAATACTTTCCCTATTTATACACAAAGGGTGGTTCAACACTCCTTAAGAGTAGGAATGGTGGAAGAATTCTTAACATCCCAATAAGAAGATATAAACCCTTTGCTCTTATTACTGAATAATAATCAAAGAGGATTAAAAAGAACCAACATGATAAAGATAACCAATCAGAGAAAAATTAGTAGAATAATGACATCAAAAGATAATGAATAAGCGTGTCCTCTTACCAATTCAGAGCAATTTCTTATAAAGATAACGATTTATGATTCACTGATTTCAGTATGTTGTGATTTTGTATCCATTGCATAAGTGCATAGCTGTATTCTAAAAGACTTTAAAGAACAGGAACAATAAGCATCCTTAATTTAGAACAACGAAAAGAACAAACTGTTTCAAAGGGAGAGCAAAAGAGTGCAAGTGGTATTCCTTTTGGAAGAAGGAACAACAAAAGACCACAAATGTTGTTCCTTTGGAAAAGGAACAGCAGAAAACGCAAATGTCGTTCCTTTGAAAAAGGAACAACAAAGATGGAAAATGTTGTTCCTTTGGAAAAGGAACAGCAGAACGCACAGATGTCATTCCTTTGGAAAAGAAACAGTAGAAATCGAAAACGTTGTTCCTTTAGAAAAGGAACAACAAAACACACCCATGTTGTTCCTTTGAAAAAGGAACAGCAGAAATCGAAAATGGTGTTCCTTTGGAAAAGGAACAGTAAAACACACCAATGTCATTCCTTTGGAAAAGGAACAGCAGAAATCGAAAATGTTGTTCCTTTGGAAAAGGAACAGCAAAACACACCAATGTCGTTCCTCTGGAAAAGGAACAGCAGAGATCGAAAATGTTGTTCCTTTGGAAAAGGAATAGCAAAGCAAACAAATGTCGTTCCTTTGGAAAAGGAACAACAGAAATAAAAAAATGTTGTTCCTTTTGGAAAAGGAACAGCAAAACGCACATGTCGTTCCTTTGAAAAAGGAACAGCAGAAATCGAAAATGTTGTTCCTTTGGAAAAGGAACAGCACAGCAAACAAATGTCGTTCCTTTGGAAAAGGAACAGCAGAAATAAAAAATGTTGTTCATTTTGGAAAAGGAACAGCAAAACACACAAATGTCGTTCATTTGGAAAAGGAACAACATTAAAAAAAAAAAAAACGTTGTTCCTTTGGAAAAGGCACAGCAAAACACACAAATGTCATTCCTTTGGAAAAGGAACAACAAAACTCAAAAATGTTGTTCATTTGGAAAAGGAACAACAGAACACAGAAGTAAAGAAAAAGAACAAAATTACAGCAAAATAACGGTTGATCCAAAGGGGGTTGTTCTTTTGAAAAAGGAACAGCCGGAAGAAAATGTTGTTCTTTTGAGAAAAGGAACAGCAAAAATAGTAACGGCAAAACGTTGATTCAAAAATATGTACAAAAATGATTCAACAAAAGAAAAGAAATTATGTACAAACTGTAAAAAGAAATAAATTTCTTAATGAGTTACAGGTGAGAAAGACTTCTCTCCCTCCCCCAAAATTTCCATATCGGAATCTCGTCGTAGCTGCTGGCAGAAGGACTCCCGAGTGATTGGTTTGCGATAAAGACGAACTCGGTGGCCATTTGCCTTGAAGGCATATCCAGAACTGTCAATAGTGATTAGAGTAATGGTACCATTGTCATGTACCTTCTGGATTTCATATGGTCCCAACCAACGAGTCTGGAGTTTCCCGGGGAAGTCCTGAAACCTGGAGTCGTACAAAAGAGCCCAGTCTCCTTCGTGGAAGACTTTATTTTTAATGAGAGTATCATGCCATTTAGCTCGCTGCTGCTGGATCAGGGTAGTGTTTTGAAGTGCAGAGAGCCTAATTTCGTCCAGCTCATTGATTTGCTGTAATCGAATAATTTGTGCCTCAGTTAGATCTAAGCCAACTTCCTGTGTTGTTCATAATGTTTGGATTTCGAATTATATGGGGAAAATGGGTTGTTTTCCAAACACTAATTGATAAGGTGAGTAACCAGTGGTACTTCTCCATGTTGTTCTGTAAGCCCACAGTGCTTCAGGTAGTCTGGCAGCCCAATCACGTCTATGTGATGCAATCGTTTTCGTTAATATTGCTTCTATTATTTTATTGTTGCTTTCTACCTGCCCCTTTGCCTATGGGTGGTATGGAGTAGTGATTTTATGCTGGACATAATAGTTGTTGAGTGTTGCAGCTATTTTGTTCTCAGCAAACTGTGGTCCGCCGTCTGTAATTATCTCTCTTGGAAGGCCATAACGTACAAATAGATGGAACAGGAACTATATGACAGAGTCCTCTGTAGCTCTTCGCAATGCCTCTACTTCAACCCACTTGGTGACATATTCTGTTGCCACCAAAATATATGTTTTTTGGTTTGATGATGGGTTAATTAGTCCAACGAAATCAAGAGCCCATTGCTCAAATGGTTCGATGACTAGCTGTGGTTTCAGAGGCATCTCATCAGACTGACTAGGGCGTCCTGCTCTCTGCAACTGTCACAGGCTTGGACGAATTTCTTTGCATCTTTGAAAATCGTGGGCCAATAATACCCTATTTGCAGCACTTTATGTCCAGTTCTGCGATCGGCGAAATGTCCACCACATGGTCTGTCATGGTAGGCTTTCAAAATGTTAAAGATTTCATCTTCTCGAATGCATCTCCTGATATGCATGTCTGCCCCTGTGTGGAACAAATAGCCCCCAATCCAAGAAAATCGAGTACTTCGTTGAACAATCTGTTTCCGGTCATTAGTGTTTAGATGCTTTGGTAGTTTACCTACTCCTAGGTAATTGGCAACATCAGCATACCAGGGTGTTTGAACAGCCACAGCAAACAGATGCTCGTCCGGAAATTGATCTTGAACTGCATCAATTGGCTTTGGCATTCTTGAGATAAAATCGGCTACATGATTTTCTTTTCCAGGTCTATCCTTGATTGTAATATCAAATTCCTGCAATAAAATCAGCCATCTAGTTATTCTGCCATTTGTGATAGGCTTGTTTGCTAAATATTTTATGGCAGAAGGATCTGTGTACAAGATAACAGGATATCCAGTAATGTAATATCTGAACTTATTGACAGTGTGTATTCGGCTAGAAATTCTTTTTCAGTAATAGTGTAGTTTAATTCAGTAGGGAATAATTTTTTGTTGATGTAATAAATTGCATATGGTTTTCTATCCTCTTCCTGCCCAAGGACTGCTCCAATGGCTGTATCTGAGGCATCAGATGATATCTGAAATGGCAAATCCCAATTTGGTCCTCGAAGGACTGGGGCTGTGGACACGAGCTTCTTCAGATCCTTGAAAGCACGTTCACATTTTTTTGTCCAAAGAAAATCAACGTTACTAGTTAGTGCATACAAAGGTGCAGCAATATGGGAATAATGTTCTATAAACCTCCTGTAATAACCAGAAAATCCAAGAAAACTGTGTACCTCTATTTGAGTGGTAGGAGTGGGAATAAGCAAAAGTATTTGGATTTTGGCTGGGTCTACCTAAATGCCAGCTGCTGAAATATAGTGTCCTAGGATAATTCCTTTCATCATCATCATATAACATTTTTCATGGCTTAAACAAATCCTGGTAGCAATGCAGTGTTGTAGGACTTTTTCTAGTGTATCCGGTGCTGGATCGAATCATCTTCGTATGGTGTAAAGTCATCCATGTATACTTCAAGTCCTTCATTTACTAAATCTGCAAAAATGCTAAGGATAGCCCTTTGGAATGTGGCAGGAGAATTGCATAGGCCAAAAGGTAGAACTCGGTAGGCAAATGTTCCCCAAAGACAAGTAAAAGTAGTTTTGTCTTGGTCTTCAAGGGCCATTTGAATCTGATTGTATCCACTGAAGCCATCCAGGAAAGAAAAGAATTTCTTTCCTGCCAAAGTGTCTAATACTTGGTCTATGAATGGGAGAGGGAAGTGGTCTTTTTGTGTTGCTTTATTTAGCTCCCTGTAGTCCACACAGATTCTCCATTTCCCATTCTTTTTTGGTACCACCACAAGCGGAGAGACACATTTACTATCAGAGATAGTTTAAATGAAATTGACATCTAAAAGTTTTTTAAGTTCAGCTTTTACCACATCTTTTAGATGAGGATTTAGTCTTCTCTGAGGCTGTCGAACAGGGCTCGCATCTTTTTCTATGTAAATGTGGTGTGTACATAACTGGGGGTCAATTCCTTTCATATCAGGGTAGTCCCATGCAAATTCTTCTATAAATTTCCTTAACATTTGGATGAGCTTCATTTCTTGTTCGGATGTGAGGTTGGCATTAATGTTTAAATTTTTTCCCATTTCAATGTCCACAATTTTACTATTTGCAATAGAGGTAACAGGTATTGTATGATCATGTGTATCTTTAAGAGGATCTTCTTCTAATTCATTATCAAATGCTGCTTTTATCATATGACATTGTGTGCGGGATGTGAGTTCAGTTTGACTAATGAAATTATTAATGGCATCGTCTTCTGTTTGGTCTTTGAAATCAACTGCCTCTTGTATAGTTAATGGAGATCTAATGTTATCAGTAAGGTATGATACAGGGTGCCTATTAGTTTTGACTATTGTGACACTTGGCTGCACTAGAGGATATAGAACTAAGTTCTTGATATCTTCTCCTCTAGTTATGATCATATTTCCTTGCCGACAACCAATATAAGCATCGGCAGTGGCAAGCCAAGGTCTACCTAAAATCAATGGATGTCCATCAAGTCAGGTTTTGGGATTTATTATCAGAAAATCGATTGGATATTCCCAGGAGTCAACAGAGACCATGACATCATGTAGCGTGCCCTCTGGCCTAACCACAAATCGGTCAGCCAATTCTAGCAAGGTAGAGGTGGGTTCTATAGATGTAATGCCTAGCTTTTGGCAAGTAGCGGTTGTTAAGATATTGATTGCAGCTCCAAGATCAACTAAGGCATTGGAAAGGGTCTGACCCTAAATTTGGACAGTTACTATTGGATTTCCTGGGTCTTTGTATTTAATGGGTGTTTATTTTCCTGATAATAAGTCGGATAGAGTGTCGACTACTTGGACTCTTGGATTATTTGTTATATTCCTCCTTGGTTTCTTTATGCACAATTCTTTGATAGTTTTTACGTATATCAGGATGTCTTGAATGGCTTGGAGAAATGGAATTTTTATGTACAAATTTTGTAATTCTCCCAGAATGTCAAAATCAAGATATTGTATAGGTTGAGGTATGACTAATCGTTCTGGGAACGGGGGAGAGGATGTGGTTGCTTGATTATGAGTTTGATGTTTATTCACATCTTCTTCTTATGACAGATGTTCTCTGGGTAACTGATTTTCAACGTGAACTGTCTTATCTCCCTCGGTGTCAATAATATGCCCAGATCTTGATTGAAGATCATTGCACTCCCTAAGATCGGCTCCTCCTTCTGGTGTTTCTATGATTTGGACAGATTGGACCGGTCTGTCATTAGGATTGGGGTTGGGTTGGGCTGGGAGTTGCGGTCTCAGATTACACTGGGGATTTTGTTGTAAGGCTGGCAGTGTAGGTTGAGGGAGCAGAATGGTTCCTACTGGCTGGTGCATTGGTCTCTGCCAGTTTGTCTACCAGGCTGAACTTTCTGAAGTAGGGGGAGTCCATTGTGGTGGGTATGCATTACTTTGCCAATATGGTGGGGTATAAGGAAGATTCGGCCAACCAGATTGGCTTGCCTGATTCAGCCACGGGGTTGAGGAAGGAAACGACTGTGGTGACCAGTTTGGAAACGGGGGTTGAAATTGACTTTGCCACATATTATATTGTTGAGCATTATACTGCGGAGGCTGAAAAGAAGAAGTTGGGTCTGGAAAAATACCAGATTGTCGCGGCTGCCACTGATGGCGCTGGTTGAGCAAATACACCGATTTTGGCTCTTCTTCTGCTTCCTTATATACTTCTTTCAATCCAGGAAGTGAGGGACAGCTCTCCGTAAGGTGATCTTTTGTGCAGATAGTGCATGTTTGGACTACATCCAATGGACACTCCTTATGGCTATGCTTTTTCCTGCATCGGGGACAAAAGATTGCCAAATTCTGTTCTGCCTCCATTTGCTTCTGTTTGGCCTGCATAATATCAAGTTGTGTAGTTAGTGTCCCTAGTATATCAGTTTTAAAATTTTCCAATAAATTTCCAATTTCTACACGCATTACTCCTTCTGTCGAGATTTTATTATCTCTTAAAAACCGATCATGTTCTGCCGGTTTTACTCTTGTGCTGCCTCTCAAGCTCCTGATACATAAATCAATAATGTCAACAAAATTTTCTTGATAAATATCTCCTTTTCCCATAATGTTTAACATTTCAATCCATTGTTCCTTCATGCCCCTTATTAATGTTGTTTTCAACACATTATCAAGTAAAGGCAGTGATGCATAAGGAGATCTTTGTAAATTATACTGGAAACATTCCACATACTCCTCTAATGTTTCGTTTGGTCTAGCTATCATATGGAATATTTCGTCCTTCAGTTCTCTAGACCTGCAATAGTCCTGATATTTTTTTAGAAAAGATTCTTTCATTTGATCCCAGTTAATTATAACCCCGCCACCTAATCCCATAAACCATCTTAAAGAAGCCCCTTTTAGTGTAGAGGGAAATAGTTTTAGTTTCTGGGGGTTGGTGGTGTAATCATATCCCCTACACAGTACATCGAATTAAAATAAAAATTCATCCGGGTCTTCTGATGTAAGACCGTGGAATGTAGGGATATGTTGGAGAGGAATTGCTTTCATAGGCGCATTTGCTGCAGAATCCACTATGGGGTATTGTAATGTAGAGGTTTGGGTGTTTGGCTGGTTTTGAGCCATTTGGTCAAATATATGTAAATAACCTTCAGGGATATCTAGGAGGGTATTCCTAGGTTGAGAGGGAATGGCTTTAACAGAAATAGTTTTAATAACACTTCCTCTATCTGGGATAATGAGAGTGCCTAATGTTTGAGGAGATTGAGTTTCTTCAAAGATGATTTTTGCAGCACTTCCCTTGTTTGGGTTGTTCAATTGTTGATTGTCTCAAGAGGAGATCTCGGTTCCTCGGTTTCCCCTATCTCTCCTCCTCCTTCACAAAGATTACTGAAATTCCCTTCCTGTAATATTTCTGGAGTAGAATTTTCAATTTCTTGAAAGTCCTGCTCTTCAGTTTGACTATGCACCTCAACAAAGGCTACAGATGGTGATCCTGTGGCCTGAAGGGAACTAGTAGGCTGTTTAGAAATAACTTTCTTGGGTCCTACTGAGGGCTGAGATTCTGCTTTCTTGTAGATTTCTTCTATGAAGGTTGGTCAGCCAAGGGTCACCGGCCCCTTAGCTTTTTTGGCTTGGGTAGAGGTTTGGAATTTTTTTCTGGTTTTTTCTGCTTAGTCATGCACACAAATTAACTACTGAATTCTACTCAAACAAAACAGTAGCAAATCTACAGGAAAGCGCGCAGAGGAGCAGGGCTGTTACATGCTCCACACGTAAGTTTCTTACCTTCCGTTTTCAAAACCCAATTCTTCCCTAGCAGGTTCGTACACTACTTTGAAAAAAAAAAAAAGAACAAATGGCTACACTCTTTCCCCAACAATGGTGCCAAAATGTGGAGCTATAAAAAGGGTCTCTTTCACCTCTAATTACCTCACATTAATATGTCAATCCGGGAACGTTTTGTTATTTCAAAGAGTGTCTCAGTCTGAGGCTATCATTTTCCAGAGTAATGCTAGTAGCAAAGTGTTTGAAAATGTAAGAGTAAACGGGTGCTTGTTTTCAGCTAACTACTTCAAAAGATTAAACCACACATTCAGAAAACTAAGCAATTTATCAGTCAAGGGTTCGGTAGCAATAACCCATCCCTTTGGAAACTGATGGAAAAGGAAACCAGAGAACAGATCGTGGATCTGGGAGCCGGACAGTAGATGTCAATGCTCACTACAGCTTGAGATCGTTCTTCACACCAAAATAACAAATGACAAGAAATGGAACAGCAAATAAGAAATGGAAAAACAATTAAGAAATAGAACAGCAGTAATGGAACAACAATTATGAAATAGAACAAAAAATCTGAAATGGAACAGCAAACCTAAAATGGAACAGCAAATCTGAAATGGAACAGCAGTTAAGAAATAGAACAACAACTAAGTCTAACAAGCAATAACACTTTAGTCTCTAAGATCAAATGCACTAATCGTAATCCGCAGGAATCAAACGACAATCCTTCACACTTAAAAGCGGATTGAATAAAACACCAAAATGGAATAACACTGGTTACTGATGAATTATGGAACAACGCTTGAAAACCATATATACACACATCACACTTAAATAGTAATCTGATCCAAGTATCAATCTCAGTTAGAAAGAATACAACTGCATTTCAGAATAGAACAGCATTATTCCTAAATCCAACAATCACAAATAACATAACTTCCAAGATGAATTCTGTAATGTTAATGAACAAGTGCACAACACAAAGGCTCTTTAATTGAATAGCAACAGTATTCTATAAAGACTAGCAGTATTATATCAAACACCTAAGAGAATAGTAATACGATGCAGATTCAATACAATAGTTCTGTCTTTAGAAACCTTAATAATTTAAGCATAACAGAGCGTGTGATGTAAACTTACAAAATGCATCAGATTACCAAATAACGTTGATAAGCAAACCACGCATAAACCAAACGTAATGCTACAAGAGCAAGTGTCCTCCAGGGTCGGGCCCTTAGCCTCCAGGGGTACACCGCTTGAAGTTATTCCAGACTCAAAGATGAAATAGTAACCAAGTTTGTATTAATGCATAAGGTGAAATTACAATAGAGCAGTTCTTAATGGGACTCGATGATCAAATTTTTGCTCTTAAAGGAAATTACATAAACATAACAACATCTAACTCTCCTCCCCGAGCTAACAGTGCTGCCCCTTTTATAAGGGTGAAGGCGGAGATATCTAAGTGCAGAAATAGATAAAACAGCGATCCCTAAGGATCAAGGATCCTGAGGGATTTGTCGAACTGTTAGTCCTCAGTATTTCTTTTCTTTCCTGCGCCAAGCCAATATCTCCACTTCCTTTCCAAGGCTGATTCGCTTTTATTTTCTTTGCCTTGTTTGCATACAGTCTCCCGTCAAAGGGACAGCGGTTAACCCGTCCTTTTCCTTTCCTTTGGAACGACAACTTCTCGTTTTTCCCTCTTCCTGCATAAGGAAATGAAAATTGTTAGTGTTTTCGTCTTGTATATTAATCTCACATGTTTTATTACAATTCCTTATCGTTTTCCTAGTTCATGATGCAAAAAGGTTTGTAAGTTCTAATGAAAAGACGCTGAAATAATTATCAAAACATACCTTCTTTAGTACTCCACACTCTCCTGCAGGCATGGCATTCAAAAGAACATGCAAGACTAAGGGTCCATACCTAGCAGCTATCATTATTTCCATATTAGTAGGTGCTTGCTGACCTGCCATGACTGGGGTATGTGAAAGGATACTAACAGATTGAATGGTGGGAAACAAAGAAATGGATGGCAGAGAAAAGGGAATAAGGTGGACTGTATGGGAAGCTTTCTTTTGATGAAGATCCAAAGGGGAACTAAATGAACAAGGAGATATATGGATCTTTGTAGGAAATTTCTCACTAGCAATACTAGGCTCTATATCTTCAAATGATACATTCTCAACTATAGCCTCCTCTTGCAGAGATACATAAGATTTCTTAGGCTTACCTGATCCTGATGCTTCTTTCTGTGAAGTTTTCTTCTGCTTAACAATCTTCTCGGGGTTAGGCACTGGTTCAGCTAGTGATTTCTGAGGATTTCTTCAAGTATGTCTCACAAATTGAGCCAGAACTGCAACATGGAGTCGCCACCAGGTTGGTTCTCCAATAGAGTCACCAAATAGATGATTACAACCGAAAATGTGCCCAGACTTTGTCTATCATCAAAATCTGGAACTGTGTCGTTTCCCAGGGAAGTTGAACTTCAATCTTCGATCCCCAGCAACGGCGCCAATTAATGTTATCACCCCAAGAAACTCTCCTAGGTTGTATATCGGAGATGCTCAGGAACATTACAAACTCAAAAAAATGTTGGAAATGGATGGATGGAAGGAATGATGCATATTCAAGCCAGATAACCATTTCTACTATGCTTAACTCCAGACATGGGTGAACACCCCCAGACTACAAGGCTTTAGACCACCAATTACTCACAGTTTGAGGATTAAGTGAATATGAAGAATACTGACCACACCAGCAGATGCACAACACCATGTGATGGCCGACTGCAACCAGTAAAGAGGTCTGCAAATCTATTTCTTAATACACAGACAGGATGACAGCTCTCTAGCACTAAGTAAAAAGAAACCTGCATAACACATTCAATAATACATACAAGATTCTAACACAGAGGTGGGATGATAGCCCCTCTAATGCTAAATATAAAGAGCACATGAATGAATGTATAACAGGCACAGCCCAGAGCAAAGAAGAAGTGGAAAGTGAGCAATTAACAACAAAAGAAGCTTGTATTAGCTGAAAATGAAGACCAAACGCTGCAAGTATCACAGTAGTTACAGTCTCCAGAATTTGAACCTTACATCAAAACCAAAACCATCAACCCTATTACATTATGAGTTCTGGGTATATATAGAGGTTGATTACAAAAATATCTGCTATCCTCTGCATGGAGGGGTCATAATGGACCACCAACCACATTAACTATCTGATATGGGTCTCTGATACAATCTGCTGCTTTCAATAAGTGAATTTGACAGTCTTTGGTGTTCAGTTGTCCTTCCTTAACAGGTGGAGTGTTGTACAGAAGAAGCTCCATGATTGATAAATGCTTTAACTGCTCGAAGTTGTCCTTTTCTTCTCTCGAGTACACAATGTGTTGAATGCAGTACTTGAAGCTTTAACTGTGCAGAGCTGGTAGATGATCACCTTTGTCCCTCGGCAACACAGAATGGCTATGGACGTGAAGACTGCATGGCAAACAAATGAGCGAGATCGGGAAGATAGACGAGGGCCGTTGGATCTCATATGGGTAGATCCAATGGTGATCGCGTGTTTAAAGTACAAGGGAGTTAACGAGTGGGAATGGGCGGAACGGTGGTAAGTGGTTTTCCCCGCACCGTTTTTCGGAGGTGGTGGTAATCGTACAAAGCAGCGTGATCGCAATTAGTGGATGACGCATGGCAGAGGAAAACCACTTTTCCCGCAGGCTAACAAGTGGGCATCTTGCGCAATTGGGAGGTGCGAACGTCGTCAGATCGTGCGGCAAAATATCAGATGGCGAGGATTAAATGCACATGTTTATGACTGATGTGACAAGAGAGGACTTGGCGGGTAGCACTTTTCGCAAATGCGCGCGGTTATATGGGTTTTAAACCATTAGCGCCTGGGGGCTATATTGAAATGGGGCTTTGATGGGTTTTGGGGGGCTTTAAATGAGGAATGGAGAGATTTTGGAAGGAAAACAGAGATAGAGGGGGGTTACAAAAGTATAAAGAGAATGAAGGAGGAGGAGGAAACAGACTGCTTCGGGCTCCCTCCTGAGCATAACACACGGCCAAGCCCGTTCTGACCTTAGAAAATCTTTGTCTGATAGGAGAACCAACAGTAGGATATCATTAAAGTGAAGTACCTAAAGGGGATGGGCATCACAAATTGGTATAGAAGGGGAAATATTGGCATCAGAACAAGACCAAACATTTGGTTGAGTTTTCACAAGGTGAAAATATGGTTTATACAGTTGCTTTGATGGTCTTTGGTAAAGAAAACCATATTTTAATTGGAATCGACCAAGTGGTTGGTGTCACTATTAGTTACTGCCTTCTAAAGAACACCATTGATTTTATACATGATAGGGGTTACATTTTTTTGGACCAAGTTATAAAACATTGGAGTGGTCATTATCAAATCCGGAAAGAGGCATCGAAAATTAGCTTGGAGGGTCTCAAATCTATTGAACAAAATTGTTATTTACAGGGGCTTAGACAAGTTGGTCTATGCAGGAATGAAAAGGGCAACTTTCTCACTTTGGCTAGGAAGTTACATTGGGGATCTGTGGTGGTCACGGATGTATACAGGTATATACTTTTCATATTTATCTTTAACTAACACTTCTTGGTTTCAGAAGGTGTGGAAATGGAATGTGCCCTTGAAGATAATCCTTTTCTCTTGGTTGGCCTAGCATAATAAGATCCTGACCTAGGATAACTTGTGCAAGAGGGCATGCCAAGGACTGGGATGGTGTCCTCTTTGTGAAAAATAAATGGATTCGGATCTACATATTTTATTACAGTGTACTATGACCTCGCAGGTATGGACTCGGGTTATGTAGTTGCAAAAACGTCCGTATAGACAATTCCTCTTGGTGGAACATTGTCTCAGATGGTGGGTATAAAGGGGGGATAACATAAGATGGTTCCATTATTCATGTTTTGGGAGATTTGGCACACGAGAAACTATTGTATATTTGGGGTAATTCCCATTAATGTACACATAATCTATTACAACATCTACACATGGATGGGCACACAGGTGGGTAGTTCTCCGGCTATCAAAGGCTATTGGATACAAACTATTCCCTCACACTTACAGTTTCCAACAGGGATGTTTGATGGAGCTTCACATGGTGGTTTATCTGGTTGTGAGGCATGGCTCAAAATTTTCCCAAGGACATAATTCAAACTATTATGGCATGGTGGATCCGATACCAATAACAGAGTTGAGATTTTGGCACTTTGGGGATTACTTTGGTTTTCCAAGAAGTTACGGTTGGATCAAATTTATATATATGGAAACTCAAAGACTCTCATTTATGGCATTCAAGGACACTCCAACTTTGCGCCCCCAAGCCTTTGTTACTCGCTGGATCGTATTAAAATTCTAAAACTATCTTTCCAATATATAACATTCCAACACACCTTCCGGGAATCAAATATGGTGGTAGATGGACTATCTAAAGAAGGTCTTAATGTTGTTGTGGGAGTCCTTAGATACAGTTTCTTTGAGGATGACATTTCCAAGGAAGAGGGCATGCTTCCCCTCCCATAGGGAGGGATTTATATTTTTTATGGTGAATATATTTTAGATTGTTTGGATAAGAACTTTGAATCTACAGTAAAAGTCTGCATTTTAAATGTTGGATATATGTTGGAAATGAAATTTTCATAACTTTAATAAATAATCTCAAAGTACTTATCTTCTATAAATTATCTTTGATCCATTGATCAACAAAATCTCGTAAGTGTGCCATGGTAACTTCTTCTTTTTCTCGTACTTCAAATAACTCATTTTCAATATCGGATAAGAGGTAAAACTCAACAGGAATATGACAAAAGACAGGAGGACATGAAGCAGGGAGGAAAGCACGCATGGCGATAGGTGGAAACATGTGATATACAGTTGGCTTGTACTTGTCACCAGAGCTGAGGGCATCAGGAGTGAGGACGGCGATAAATGGAGCTATAGGGAAGCATCGATTCGGGAAAGAGGTTTTACTGTTACTCCTTTTGTGCTTGTCTTCTACCCTCAGCTGCACGCACCTGACAAAGGTTTCAACATCTATTGTTGACTATGGAGGTTTCAGCCAACAGACAGGGAGGAGTAAAATGGTCAACCAATAGGATTATGTCAATTTGGAACTTGATCCTGAAGACGTCATGTCAGTATGGGGTTTGGATGTCACTGAGCAGAATATAGAGAAGTTTATTCATCCAAGTGGGCATCTAGCTGGGAAGAGAAAAGGCTTGGTAGCGGGATGGAGTCAAGAAATTTGTTTAGGGTTTATGGAGGAGAATCTATGTGGTTCAAAGGAGGAGGTTTGGGGGACTAACAAGGAACTAGAGGTGAGGTAGGAACAAGCGTTTTTCTCAGCAGACTCTGCAGCGGAGGTAGCAGTGAAAATCCAAGCAAGTGTAAAAAACCCTAATGTCTTTAATACTTATGGTTTACTTATGGGAGGGTTGGAAGACATTGTTATCTGTTGTGGTTTTAGGGGAAATGAGGGTTTGAACACAATTCTGTAGAGGATTTGGTACACACATAAGTGATTAGGGGGAAATGTTGGATAGTGCTTTTGCATGTAGGAGTTCGCTGAACCAGAGGAAAGGAGAGCCCATATCCCAGCAAGGAAACTCCAATTCGAAGGAGATATCAGAAGAAATGCCTATCCAAGGTTTCAGAGGAAACCTAGAAGAGTCAAGGGATATTTTGGAAGACTTCAAAGAGAAATTTAGAGGAGGAATTGCTACGTTTAGCTCAGAGGGGTGTGAAGCTATAAACCAGAATTTAATAAGCCAAGGGGCAGGGGGCTTTTATTTCCTCGCAGGAGAGGCGGGAAAACCCTCGGAAGTCAGAGCTCTAACCTCGCAAAGTCGTATAACGGAGAGGTAGTTAGGACCACTCTCTGAATAAGATATCAATGAGGGAGACTAGCCCAGAGGCAAGGGAAGCAAGGAGGAATAGGAATTCATGGGCGAAGAGGAAGGAAGGTAAGTTGATAAAGAAAAAGGAGGTAAGCCTTAATTATTTCCTTGGAGTTGACATTCAGATAGACAAAGTTATAGAAGCGGTAGAGGTAACGTTCTTCGGGAAATCCAATTGAAAAAAATATTCAGCAAATTACATTACTGAATTGACTTCTAAAGCATGGAAGGAGGCGCCAGACCAACAGTTTGAAGTGACCACTCTTGCTAGGGGTTGGTTCATGATAAAAGTCAGTAAAGGAGAAACCCTTGAATGAGTTTTGAGACACAACTTGTCTTTTGGCATAGAACCAATTTTGTTTAAAATATGGAACTCCTTGTTTGATGCCCAAAGAGAGAAGGTGGCAGAGATTATGATCTGGGAACGTCTCTCAGGACTATGTCCACAGTTTTGGATGGAGGAGGTGTTCAAGGCCATCAGAAATACACTGAGTCTGTTTCTGGAGGCAGACATGTCATTTCTTGAAACAAGGGACAAGAGACTAGCACAAATTCAGGTAAGATTGAATCCAAGGGAAGGCCTGACAAAGGAAATTCACCTTAAATATAAAGAATTATCTTTCACTCAGATAATATATTGTGAGAAATTTCCTTTCCGTTGTCACAAATGCCATAATTATGGGCATCATGCTAGATATTTCCCGCTAGGGTTTAGAAGGAGAAGAGGGCACAGAGGAGAAACATGAATTGCATATTGGCCACAGAGAGAAGAGGAGGAAGATGTACAAGCATAGGAATGGGGGAATAGGAAGGAAGGAGAACAAGGGAAGATGTAATCTGAGGGAACTAAGGAAGTGCATAGGGAGAAAGTGGCAAAGCAGGAGTAAGAGAAACCTAGGGAGTAGGGTCGGGCAAAGCCAATGGAGAGTGGAGAAGTTGTATATGTGCCATGGTTGAAGGGTATTGTTCTTGATCCCATCCCTTTTATTCATAAATCCTTTATGTCTCTGCTCCATTCGATCCCGAGGCCTCATCCTTCCAGGCCTCCTCATTTGGAAAATTTGCATGTTGAATCTGTGACTGATGCCCTTGATAGTATCCTTACCTCCATACCTGAGACTCATCTGAATGATCCCTTGGCCTCAAGTTGTGCCCCCTTTTTCTTTAGAAAAAACTATAGAGAAATCTCATTATAACCTTCGTCCGAAGGAGAAGAAGGTTGTTCCTCTGGGAGTTGTGGGAGGGTTGGGAGTCCATCTGATTTTGATAGGACCCTAAAAGACTAGAGGAAGGAATTCCAACCTGTCAAAGGCTCGGCAAAGAGAAAAAATTGATATAGAAGACGAGAAACAATTATCACTAATAGCAGTGCTTAGAGTAGTGCAGGCCCCATCCCAAGTGACCTAATGATTTTGTTGTCTTTTTAAACGCCAAGGTTTTGCTAGTGCCTATAAAAAACTAGCACTTAAGGCTCTGTTTAAATGTTATTGTCCCAATGTTATAATGCTTCAAGAAACCCTTGGAGCGGGAGAAGATATCAAATTGGCACTGAATAAAAAGAATCTAAGTTAGACATTCATAACTATAGATGCCAAAGGAAGATCTGGGGGATTGGCTCTGGGAGTCAAATAGGGAAGCTTGAAGTTATTAAATTCTTGGGGAACAGAGTTGGTATTGGGAGTTGAGGTCTACTTCCAGGAGCTATGCTTGGAATTATTGCTTTTGAATATTAATGGGCCTTGTCAAGATAGGGTATCATTCTGGAATAATATTTTCTTAAAATTCATTATCAATAACCCATATGTGGTGGTGGGGGGAGGATATGAACTTATCCTTGGTCCTATCAAAAACATGGAGTCAAGCAACTCAAGCTGATCCTCTAGCAGATTTCTTCCTTAACAAGATCCTCTCTGGAAATATTTTAGATATAAATTTGATAAAATCTAGACCGACTTGGAGGAACAAGAGAGTGGGGGAGGGAAGGATAGCGAAGAGGCTGGATCGCTTTCTTATAAAGGAGGACTTAGCATCCATAATCCCTTGTTTTAGACACTGGGAGGGGAAAGGAGGAGACTCGTGCCACCTTACTATTCTGTTGGAAATGAAAGGACCTAATAAAAACATCGGGGTCCCCATTCAAATTTAATTTGGCATGTCTCAAGGAAGCCTCATATAATAATTTGGCTAAAGCCACTTAGAGGCCTTTGGTTGGTGAACAGGGGGTGTTTCTATCTCAATGCTTTATGGAGAACTTAAAGTGCATGAAAAAGGCAACCATAGAATTGGCAAAAGCAAAGAAGATCAAAGAGGAAGTTGATTTAAGCAGGATATGGGAGGAATTAGATCATCTGGAGAGCCTGGAAGTGGATGGTTATGAGACAATCGAGAAGAGGGAAAGGATCAAATAGTTGGATACAGAATGAAGGAAAATCTAAATGATAAAGAAGATCGGTGGAGGCTAAAAATTAAAGCAATATGGTTGGCAGCACGGGACTAAAATTCAAAAAAAAATCAGAACTATGCAAAAGGGAGGAAAAATTCAAATACAATTGTTGGGTTATGTTATATTCTTTCCACAACTACCCACGTAGTTCACTGGGGGGTTAGAGGGGGGGTGGAGCCCCTTCTTCGTTGCACCGATTGCATAGTGGGGGGGACACAGGGGGTTTGAGGGGTGCAGGTAACCCCCCTCTATGGGGAATTTTGTTTTTTGGACCTTATATTAGGTTAGGCAGACCTGCCTATGGTTTTGTGCATGTTTTTCGCACATGGTTCTGGACGCGATCGTTTTCGGTCCATGGTATTGGATTCTTAGGCATGTATAAATATGTATTGTAACATTGAAAGGAACATAATGAAAAATCAAGATGGTAGTCACAGTTTTGGGATCCAAGGGAAAATCTCTGTGTATATGTGTTTTATGTGTTATGCTCTCACATTGTTTATTTTCTGTGTTTTAGAATTCGCATGCAGGTAATTTCTGTACGAGGTTAAAACCTACATTTGGTATCAGAGTTGTTTCGGCTTCAAGGGGACGCCTTTGTTGCTGAGGGGTTTCACTCGAGCCTGTGGTAGACCCTGTTCAATGGGAGATCTGCGGGATCGATTCTGGTGGTGAAAGAAGATGGCGAGCAGTGGAAAGATAGAGATCAAGAAATTTAATGGTCATAGTTTTGAGTTATGGAAACTCAAGATGGAGGATATGTTGGTGGATAAAGATCAGTGGATCGCAGTAGATACAGGTACTAAACCAACGGGAGTGTCTGATGAAGAATGGAAGAAGTTGGATCGGAAGGCAAAGAGCACAATACGATTGTGTGTCTCAGATTTTGTATTGCTGAATGTATCAGGGGAAGCTACGGTGAAGGATTTGTGGGAAAAGTTATGGACTTTGTACCAATCTAAGCCTCTAGTGAATAAACTATTCCTACGGAAAAAGTTGTATAACCTAAGGATGAAAGATGGAGACTTGGTGACAGAGCATTTGAACACATTTAATATTGTGGTAAGTCAGTTCTTATATGTTGATATTAAAATTTCAGATGAAGATAAGTGCATCAATTTGTTGTGTTCTCTACCAGATTCATGGGATAGTCTGGTTATTGCAATAGGTAGCAATGCAACTGCCTTGCAGTTTGATGAAATAGTCTCATCCTTGCTTACGGAGGAAATGAGACGGAAAAATATGGAGCCAGAATGGTGATGCCTGGTTTGTACGAGGACGGTCCCAGAATAGAAACAAAAATAAGTCATCGAGTGGGAGGACTAAATCTAGAGGGAGATCTAAATCTCCAGGAAAACTTGTAAAGGTGGTGTGCTAGAAATGCGGAAAGGAAGGGCACTACAAAAGGGACTGTAAATCTAAAGCTCCTTATAAAGAAAAGGGATCTGATGATGCTCCTTCTGCAGAGGTAGAAACCACCTCAAATTAAGGTGGGGATGTTTAATTGGCTTCTTCAAGTACACATGTAGATCATGAGGCATGGTTGATTGACTCAGGTACATCCTTTCACTTCACTCCCCATAGAGAGTGGTTCTGTGAGTATGAGAAATATGATGGTGGTGATGTTTTCTTGGGGGATGACAGGAAGGCTAGAATCGTTGGTTGTGTAAAAGTAAAGTTGAAGTTGCAAGGTGGAAGGGTTAGAACACTTTGGGTGTTCTGCATATTCCTGCATTAGCCAGAAATTTGATTTCTATCAGCAAGCTAGATGTTGCAGGTGTAAAAATAGTGTTCGAGAAGGATACCTACAAGATGGTTTGAGGGGCACTGGTATTGATGCGGGGAGTTCAAATTGGAACCCTGTACAAGCTGCAAGGTAGCACTGTTGTTGATGGGTGCAACAATTTTGTGGTTCCTGAAAGTGGAGCAGAAAATCTAGTGGTCTCTGGAGAGAAGACCATGTTGTGGCATCAAAGGCTTGGACTATTGGGGAGAAGGCCTTCAAATACTTCATGGTAAAGGTATGGTAGAAGGTATGAGTAATAGCTCTCTAGATTTTTATTTCTGTGAAAATTGTGTATATGGGAAGCAGAATCGGGTGAGTTTCCCCTCTGGTGGTAAAAGGGCGAAACATTTATTAGAACTTGTGCACGGTGATGTGTTTGGACCTGTGAAGTTTCCATCACTAGGTAATTCTGTGTACCATGTATCATTTATAGATGAATTCTCAAGGAATACATGGATATATTTCCTTAAGAAGAAATATGAAGTCTTTGTCAACTTTAAAGAATTTAAGGCTTTGGTGGAAAACTAGACAAAGAAGAAGATAAAAGTTTTTAGGACAGATAACGGTGGAGAGTTTTGCAGTAAAGAATTTGAAGAATTCTGTAAGAAGTGTGGTATAGCATGGCAGAAGACTACTCCATACACACCTGAGAAAAATGGAGTTGCAAAAATAATGAACAAGACATTGATGGAAAGGGCAAGAAGCATGCTCAATGGTGTCAGGTTAGGACAGGAATTTTGAGTAGAGGTGGTGGAGACAACATGTTACCTGGTCAATAGATCACCTTCATCAGCGTTGGAGGACAAGACTCCACAAGAGGTATGAACTGGTAAGAAACCCTCTCTTTCACATCTAAAGGTATTTGGATGTGATTCATATGTACATGTTCCAAAGGAGAAAAGAACCAAGTTGGATAGTAAATCTGGAAAGTGCATCTTTATTGGGTATAAGGACGATTTAAAGGGTTATAAGCTTTGGAACCCAGTAATAAGGAAGGTTGTGTATAGCCAAGATGTGGTGTTCGGAGAGGTAAAATATGTTATTAAACATGAAGTCCAACCAAAGGAACCTGAGAAGATAGAGTTTGAGCTTAAGGAGGAAGAATTAGACTTTATAGCAGAGGAGGAATCAGAAGATGAAGAGCCACAAACTCCGGGTGTGAAAGAAGATCAGTTCGAGAAAAAAGGCAGCCGGAAAGGTATAGTCCATCTGCTTTCTATTCAAAGTTTTCTTTATTTGTTACTGATGATGATCCCAAAACTGTGAAGGAAGAAGTAGATTCAAAGGATGGAAAACTTTGGAAAGAGGCCATGGTTGATGAAATGACATCTTTGCACAAAAATGAGGCTTGGGATCTGGTGGAGTTGCCGACTGGAAGGAAACCCATTGGCATCAAATGGGTGTTCAAGAAGAAGACAAATGTAGAAGGAAAGGTGGAGAAATACAAAGCTCGATTGGTAGAAAAAGGTTATTCCCCGGTGCCAGGAATTTATTTTGGTGATATTTTTTCTCCTATTGCCAAGGTAGCTTCTATTAGATTACTTTTATTTGTTGCTACTGCTTTTGATTTTGAGGTAGAACAGATGGATGTGAAGACAACATTTCTTCACGGGGATCTGCAAGAGGAGATCTACATGAAGCAACCTGAAGGTTTTGCGGTGAAGGGTAAGAAAGAAATGGTATGCAAGTTAATGAAGTCTTTGTATGGATTAAAACAGTCACCAAGGTTGTGGTATCAGAAATTCGATACTTTTATACGGGGACTTGGCTTCACCAAAAGGAAAGTAGATCACTATGTGTATTTTAAATTAATTCATGACCATGTTATTTATCTGGTCTTTTATGTGGATGTATATGTTGTTGGTTGGAAATGACAAAGAAATTATCTAGGATTTGAAGACACAATTATGCTCCAAATTCGACATGAAAGATCTTGGTGCTGCAAACTATATTTTGGGCATGGTAATTAAAAGAGACAGGGAAAATAGGAAGCTCTAATTAAACAAAAGGAAGTATGTCAAGACAATATTGCAGAGGTTTAATATGCAGGATAGTAAACCGGTGAAGGTTCCTATTCCTGTAGGTGTGAGTTTATCTGCTGAACAGTGTCCCAAGACACAAGAAGAGGAAGAGGACATGTCCCGTGTTCTGTATGCAAGTGCAGTCGGTAGCCTGATGTATGCAATGGTCTGTACTAGACTATACATTGCACATGCAGTGGGAGTATTGAGCAGGTTTATGTCAAAACCAGGGAAGGAGCACTGGATAGCAGTGAAGTGGGTTTTCAGGTATTTGTGTGGCACTAGTGATTATGGTTTGTGCTACCAAGGAAAACCAGGATTGGACAGAGTGTTGGATATTTTTGGTTTTGTTGATGCATACTAGGTTGGAGATTTGGATCAGATAAGATCTACAAGTGGGTATGTGTTTAACTTATTTGGAGGTGCAATCAGTTGGATGAGTAAGAAACAATATGTAGTGGCATTATCAACTACAGAGACAAAATACATGGCAGCCACTCATGTAAGCAAGGAAGCAGTTTGATTGCAGAGATTGTGTTCAAGTATGGGGTTGGTACAAGGAGCTATAAGGATAGACTGTGACAGCCAAAGTGCAATTTTCTTGGTAAATAACCTTGCATATCATTCGAAGACAAAGCACATTGATGTTCAGTATCACTTTGTGAGGGATATGATTGAAGGCAAAAAGTTGTTGCTGGTAAAGGTGGACACTTTGAAGAATACCGCAGATGCATTGACAAAATCTATGAGCTCTGAAAAGTTCTTTTGGTGTAGAGAAACAATGGGTGTTGCAGGGTTGGATAAATGACTAAGCTTTCTTGTGGTCCCCCTGTGGAAAGGAAACAACAAGTGGGAGAATGTTGGGTTGTGTTATCTTCTTTCCATGACTAGCCCACGTAATTAACCGAGGGGTTAGAGGGGAGGTGGAGCCCCCCCTTCGTTGCGTTGATCGCATAGCAGGGGGTCACAAGGGGTTTGAGGGGTGCAGGTAACCCCCCTCTATGGGGTCCGGGGCAACGCCCCGCAAATTTTTTTTTTTGGACCCTATATTAGGTTGGGCAAACCTACCTATGGTTTTGTGCATGTTTTTCGCACATGGTTTTAGACGCGATGGTTTTCGGTCCATGGTATTAGATTCTTCGGCATGTATAAATATGTATTGTAACATTTAAAGGAACATAATGAAAAATCAATTTGGTAGTCCCGGGTTTTGGATCCAGGGGAAAATCTCTATGTATATGTCTTTTATGTGTTATGCTCTCGCATTGTTTATTTTCTGTGTTTTAGAATTCGTATGCAAGTAATTTCTATACGGGGTTAAAACCTACAACAATATGGGGATTAAAAATGGAGGAAGGAGGTATTGAAGTCTTTTTTGCTGATCTAGCCTCAATGGGAAGAAACCACTTCAAAAATCTCTTCAAAGCTCCAGAAGAGGTATCAATAGCTGAGGTGATCCAGGTCGCCCAAATCTTCCCTAGGTATGTTGTGGAGGAGGAAAATGATCTCCTCATGGCCCCGGTGTCAAGAGGGGAGGTAGAAGGGATTTTAAATTCAATGTAGAGGGACAAGAGCCTGAGGACGGATGGGTGGAAAGTGGAATTATTCCAGCATTTGTTTGATATTATAGGGGATGAACTCACTAGGGTGGTGAAGGAATATTGGGACAAAGGTCGGTATATGAACCCTTCAATTCCACTTTCTTGGATTTAATCCCTAAATCGGAGGACCCATCATCCATTGAGGAATTTAGGCTTATCTCTTTATGCAATTGCATATATAAAATTATAGCAAAAGTCATTGCAGTCCACTTGAAGCCTATTCTCTCAAGGAACATATCAATGGAGAAATTCATATTTCTAGATGACAGACATATCCATGAAGCTATGAGGGTTGCACAGGAGACTCTGCACAGTATCAAGAGGAGTCAAAAAAAGGTGTGATCGTAAAAATTGGTCTTTCCAAATCATATTACATAATTAGTTGGCTTTACATTAGGATGCTAATGACCCATCTGGGCTTTAGCATTAGTTTTATAAATTAGGTAATGGGATGTATTTCAAATGTTAATTTTGTTGTCTTGATCAATGGGGCAGCCTCATCTTTCTTCCATAGTCAAAGAGGGCTCAGACATGGATGCCCTTTATCTCCCTTCCTTTTTCTATTAGCAGTAGAGGGCCTTGGTCAATTGATCCTAGAAGCAAGGAGAAGAGGAGATATAAAAGGTACTGAAGTGGTTGTAAACCTACATATCACTCATTTATTGTTTGTTGATGATATTCTCTTTTTCTTTGATCGAAGTAGGAGTGATATTTAGCATATTAAATCGGTCCTCGATTTGTTCCTAGTAGTTATAGGTACATGTATCAATGCTCAAAAATCATCTTTGATTCTAGAGGGTTCTCAAGGGCTGAAATCATGAGGATTACTATGGCTCTACCACTTGAAACAAAGATGATGAAGGACAGCTTCAAATACCTGGGTTTCGACCTTAAGCCAGATATCTATAGGAAACAAGATTGGTATTGGCTCCTAGAAAATATTGAAAATCAGGTAAATCACTAGAGTTATAAATGGTTGTCGAGAGTGGGAAGGTTGGTGTTGATTAAGTCGGTTCTTATGTCCATAATTGTTTACTAGAATGTATTAACATGGATCTGCAAAGGAATTCTCTCACGGATAAGGAAATTATGCAGCAAGTTTCTGTGGGCCAGATCAAAGGAGGATTCAATGCTTCCATGGGTGGCCTAGGAGAAAGTATCTAGACCAAAGGAATGGGGGGTGGGGCTTAAAATATCTTACAGCCTTTACATCCTCGCTTGCAGCAAAACTAAAATGGAGAATTATATCAATGGAGAACCTGTGGACGACTGTCATCAAAAGAAAATGAATTCATCTGATTCCCATGGATGAATGGTTGAGGAAACTTGATAAGAGGTATCCACAAGCCTCAGTTGTTTGGAAGGAAACTCTAGAATCGTTTAGGATCATTGAACAAGGATTAGCCTAGTGTTGTCACTCACTGCATCATGAGTTTTCAGTTTTTCAAAGTTCCAGAGAGTAGTGAAGTTTGAAGCCATATTCCAGGCCATAGAAGCACTCAAATCCAAATTAGACCCACTTCATTACATATTTCTCAGAACGATCTTTCCAATGGTATATGGAAGTCCAAAAATAGACTCTTGAATCAGAAGATATGACCTAGTGAAGTTCAGGGGTTATGTTGCCTCTGAAATGAAGAAGAAGAGCTTATTGGAGGTCCAAGAGTAGATCGCGAATTGCAACCGTGGTTAACTAGTCGCAGTAGTGGGGGAGGACACAGTAAACCTATGATGGAATGATCGCCGATATCAGAAATCACAAAATTCAAATATCCAAGGCACACATATCGGTGATCAACAGATTTCAAAGTGAAGTACAAAGGGGGCAGAGCTCCGATATCAGCAAATCGGCAATCAGCGGGTCCAATGGACCATTCTTAAGGAATTGCAGGGAAACATGTCAATAGTATTAAAGCAGCGGGGGAGGGCCGATGTCGACTTACAAGGGAAATCAGTTGAAAAACCAGAGGTAGGCGCGCCTTTTCTCTCTCCTCCAAGGGCCATGTGGGAGAATACCATTGGCTTAGATGAATACACATGGAAGCTAACGCCAGCATGATGTGGCAGTACAGAGGACATGTGGCACACAAATTCAGCATTTTCAGGGGTACTATGGGGGTGTATCTGAGTGACACATGTCACCACTCAGGAGGTGCCACATGGCATTGATGACATCATCAATCCTGGGGTCCCCCCCTCCGCTATCAAATAAACACACCTCATTTCCAGACGGCCTAGACTAGCTCTACCAAATCAACGGCTCCCAGGCCTTTTCGGCCCCCCCACCATGTTTCCCTTTATCAGCGGGGGGTCCAAAAAGCGATTTCCCCGCCATGCCCTGCCGCTATGTGTCCCTCTCATATCATTTCGCACCCCCCCCCCTCACTTACCACTTACCACTCAAGCCGCCCTCCAAAAACCGTTCATCCTCACACTCTCTCCTGTATTACAATTGCAATACCTCAAGTGGGCCCAATACAAAGATCGACGATCGCAAGGGTCAAAGAGAGATATCAAAGGCAAGGCATTGTAAACCACCGGTGTGTGGGATTATGTGTAACAAAGGAAGAATACCCTTGGAGGGGATTCTGAATGCCCTAGCACCCAAAGTTCTAAGCAATTGGTCATAGCCCCCGGTCACATGAAGTAAGAGAGACTAAAGTGGACTTGGAGGCCCCGTCCTGTAAAATATTTTCAGTGAGAAATCCTTATATGAGAACTCTGCGACCAAGCAGTACAGAACTTTAAAGGCGAGGTGGGTCAGTAGCTGTGGCATTTAATAAGGAAGATGGAGCATTCAAACCTGGCATAGGCTGATCCAGAAAGGCCTGTTATGACACGAAACCAAGTTCGACATTGATAGAAGTAAACAAGGACTTGGTAGCTCGGGAAGACTTGATTATCCAGCATGGGGCCCCCATACAGAGGGAAGACGAAGTACTGCCTAGGGGTCCTCTGCTTCAGTATTGTGGCATGAAACTGATGGTGCCCACTCCCAGCTTTGAAGGATGAATGGTTCAAGCAATAAAGGAAGAAATGATGGGAGTCAGCTGAGAAACACAGGAGGCCATATCATGAGCAAACTACAACCTAAAGCAGAAGCGATCATAAGGATCGGCATGAAGATATTTTGTTAACATTGTTCATCTAAATGATTGACTTATTTGTTATCCTGTAATGTGCCGCCCTTTAATGAGGAAATTAATATTTTGTAAACTTTTGGGCCACAGATCCATCCCTGGCCGAGACAGCTAGTCAACCTGACAGATGAGACTCTTCCGAAGATATTTTGATGTAATGAATGTTCAACGACCCCCCTCTCCAGATAAATAGGAGGAAGCAACACTTCACAAAGGTTTATAAATTCTAAAGAAAATGTTGCATGTTATTTTCAGATTGTATGACTTTATAATACAGATCTATTCAGAATATCAAGTAAATGGTGGTGATTCCCCCTTCGAGTATTAAAGTATGTTATCTCTCTATTAAAAACCCATTTTTTTCATGTTTCTTCTCTGAATTCATGCAATCATACCTACTAGAAATATTTCATACTTCCTCACAAATTCATTTGTATTGACTTATTAATGCATGTGCCTATATGGATTATTGAAATTATATCTTTAAATTTGTGCTACATGAATCATAGCATTCAATCCCTCTTTTATCCATTATTTCTACCTGTAACTGAAATAAGTGTAGAAATCCTTAATACTTCAAGCTCTATGTGTTAAAGGTAGAATTGTTGATGCTTTAAGATCTATGTGATGATTTTCTCTTTCTTCTTATCCTCTCTCATTTCTCTATAAAATATTATTAAACTATAAGTCCTTGAACTACTCGGCCTCCACTATTCTATGCATATATTTTTATGATTTGTACATTTGAAGAAATGCCTTACTCCTTTAGATGAATGAACCAATCCATTATATTTTATATATACATATAGAATACATGTGATGTCTCCATTTTACTAAGAATCATTTGAGACACAAAATCTAGATGTGCCCAGGCACTGGTCTTGTAAGCAATCTAAGGTTGTATTTCGGAATGACAACATCTTCTGGCGTCGTTGTCAGGGAACGTATTGAAGGATTTTTCCCCTGCGATACAACAAGTTGAGCACTCTTTGTGTAGGTGAGAAAAGGCATTCTAATTGCATCACATCACTTTAGAGACTCCACTACCCCCATTATCATCTATCATCCTGGATTTTAAAAAGCCCCACACTCGCTCAGACACCTCTAAATAGAAAGCCTCGTCTGTATCTGACCCGAAAAATTAATTTTCAAGAAAGTCTGGAAGGATAAAAATCCTACTACCTATGCTACCGTCCCATGAGTCTTTAAAGCCTCCTCATCAAGCTCTCAACCCATTGTTACTCATTACTCATGAATTACTCCTAAAACCCTTACATACCTTGCTTTAAGTCTAGCCACTTTGACCACTATGTTTTTGGCCCAAGTTCCTCAGGCAAGTCTCAATCCCCCTCCATTAATCCAGATGGCTCTTGTAGGTTTTTTTTCTAAATAAATATTCCCCTCTTAATTTACCTCAGCCCCTAAGTGCTAGGCCCCAGGACTACCTTAAACTTCTGCCTAGGTTCAATGGGGAGGATGATAACACTGCACAGAGACACATCGAAACCTTTTGTGCTTTTTCTGAGAATCTTAATGTGGAACAGTTGGATGTGGTCATGAGACTTTTTGTACAATCCCTAGATGGAGAAGCCAGAAAATAGTTTAAAGCCCCACCCAATGCCTCCATCACTACCTGGGAGGAACATTAAAACTCTTTCACACAAAAATGGGGTGAAAAGAGAAATCATGAGTACCTCCTCATAGAGTTTAACACTATAAGGAAGAAATCAAAAGAGGATATCTCGAAATTTATAAAAAGGTTCAATAAGTAGTATAATAACCTGTCGGGTGAGATAAAACCTCCTCCAACTGCTACTCGAGTATATTTTTTTGGATCCTTTGAATTTGACTTTGGCTTTACTTGGGAAAGGAAGTCTCTCACTCTAGATCAACTCCAAATCGATGTACTTGAGGTGGAAGAAAATTTCACCTCAGCGGGGAAGTCAAGAGGAAAGAAGGAACCTACTGAGAATAAAAGAGGGAAAGAAGAAGCATCCTCCTAGGGTTAAGCTAAAGAATCACCAGACATGAAGTGGGATGAACTGGATAAACTCATCAGGGGTTTATCCAATAAGTTTTGAAAGCTTGAACTTGAGAACAAGAGTCTCTCCAAAAGGAATGCTCAAAACAACAACTGGGGTTATAACCCACAGTATAGAAGGCCTCTATTGCAGATACTTCCAAGGGAAAGAAAGGAGCAACTCGAACAAATCCCTCACCCCCTATATTTAGAAGATGATCCTAATGAACAATCATTGGATACACATGAGATGCAGGGAAACTTGTATTCCACATTCCTTGAAGAAGAACATGAAAACATGGCTCACCAGGAAACTAGTCATGATAGAGAAGTAGCAACAAATGAGGAGGATATGGATTAATATTGTAAGCAATTTTTGGATTTCATACAAGCCCAGCCACACCAAAAGTATTATATAAGATCTTTAAGAAAGAGGTCAAGGGAACCAGAACAACAAGAGAGAACTACTCCCCAAGTTATTCCCCCAGTACCAGATAAAGGGAAAGGTAAGCTTAATCCTTACTCTTCCAAGATAAAAGTCTCTGCAAATAAGGAAGGCAATAGTTCTGAGGGCCATGCAAAAAACAAATAGGCACTTGTTCTGCAAAAAACTTCTAGTGGTAAGGAAGGAGAAGCAAAGCAAGGAGGTATAGAAAAAGTCCAACCTACATTCAATCTTCATAAGGAGCTTGAAAAAGTAAAGATTCATGTTCCTCTGATTAAGCTTCTAAAGCATCCTTCTTATAAAGCTCAAGTCTTTCAATTCAGCCATCCGTCCACCTCAGCACCAACCCATGACAATTTAAATCTTCAAGAGGAGAGGCCAATGGTTGTTTTTGGGCCGGATGTGGAAGAACTTGATCCTTCTATTGCATCCTTCTACATTACCATAGTAATCCATGACCTCTTGTTTCATAATTGCATGTTGGATTCTGGAGCCTTGCACAACATCATGCCCCTAGCAGTGACGGAATAGCTGGCCTTGCAGATTACCGGGCACTATAAGGACCTATACTCCTTTGACTCTAAGAGGGTCAAATTTTTATGAATGATAAAAGATCTGGTGGTAAACTTGGCTCAGATCCCTGTGAAGAGTGTGGTAATGGACATAGTGGTGGCAGATATTCCCCCTCAGTTCGGCATGCTTCTATCTAGATCCTGGGGTTCCAAGGTGGGGGACTTTATCAAGTTAGATCTGACTTATGCCACTATTCCCAATTTTGGAGGCGAGAAAAGGAGGTTGTATAAAGAGTCCAATTTTGTAAAAACTGTAACCCTAGCTAAAGTCTCAGAAAACTCCCCAATGCATGGGAAATAAAGTGACCTCTCTTGCCTATTCCTAGAAGAAGATACGACTATCTTAGCGGAAACATCGGTACACCTAATAATACGTCAGAACACCAGCACACAAATGAAAAAAAATGTGAAAATTATACTTTGACACAGCAAATTCCAAAGAGGGAAATGGAGCAGGTGTATTGTTGGTATCTCTTGAGGGTAACCTGATACCCCTCTCATTCAAGCTGGAGTTTGAGGCGACCAACAACGTGGCAAAGTATGAAGCATTTCTCCTTGGGTTACAAATGATGAAGAATATGAATATTGAATGCCTGACGGTCTATGGAGACACTAAGATGGTCGTAAGGAAGATCTGAAATTAGTTCCAAGCCAAACACCCTAGACTGAGGACTTACCGGAATGAAGTGTGGGATTTAATTGATAACTTATTCTTGGCCTTTAATATCCAATTTCTTCCCATAGAAGGAAACATGATGGCTGAATCCCTTGCTAAAGTGGCAAGTAGTTTCAGGCCCCCTCAAAATCCACTCCTCAGGTATGAGGCGGAAGTCAGGGACAGACACTCTATCCCTGATAACGTCAAGCATTGGAAGGTATTCGAGGGTGACGAGTAGGTGAAAGATTCATAGAAGTCATTGGGGAGTTCGCTAACTCCACCATCGATCAAGAAGAAGAAGAAGCAGATCAAGAAACCACTTCGTGGGAAGACACAGTGTCTGGGCGCAAAATTACGCAACTGAAAAGGAATACCATCCCTCGCGAACTAGTCCCACTAGAAAGGATTTTTAATAAGGATGACATAACCTCCAAACCCATGGCTCTGAAGATAGATGATCAAGTAGAAGATTGCAATATCGTCTCAGAGGAGGAACCCTAGATGATTAGGCTATCGAAAGGAATCTCCTTGCAATACAAATAAAGGTATTTAAATCTATTCAATACCTATAAGGATGTTTTTCTTGGTCTTATGAGGATTTGAAAGCATTTGAAACTAACATCATACATCACAAGATTCCTTTAAAAGGTGTAATAAAACCATGCAAGCAGAAACTCAGGCAGATAAATCCACTCTTACTCACCTCCATTGAAAAATAAGTGAGGAAGCTACTACAAGAAAATATCATAGTGCCTTTAAGGTACTCTGAGTTGGTGGCCAAATTAGTCCCTATCAGGAAAAAGAATGGAGAAATAAGGCTATGTGTAGATTTTTGGAATATGAACAAGGCATCATTGAAAGACAACTATCTGCTGCCTAAGATGGATTATATATTGCAGAAGGTTGTGGACTCAACCAGAATTTCCATGATGGATGGGTTCTCTGGTTACAACCAAGTGGAAGTCCACCCTGATGATCAAAAGAATATTGCTTTCACCACACCGTGGGGAAAATTTATGTATGCTCACATGCCTTTCAGTCTTATTAATGCAAGGGCCACATTTTAGAGAGATATGGACATAGCTTTTGTAGGGGTGCAAGACAAATTTGTGGTAGTTTATTTAGATGCTATCACAGTCTTTTCTAAGACTGATGAAGATCACATCCTCCACTTGAATCTCACCTTTGAGAAATGCAGGAGATATGGTCTTTCTTTGAATCCTAAGAAATCTCAATTTTCCCTGAGTGAGCAGAAGCTACTAGGGCACATAGTAGTGCAAGAAGATGTGAAGATAGATCCTAAATGAGTCGAAGCCATCAGTCATATTCCCCTACCAAGGAATAAGAAATAAGTCCAAGCCTTTTTGGGGAGAATAAATTTCTTGAGGAGGTTCATACCCAACTGTTGACAAATAGTCAAGGGTATTACAGACATGCTTAAGAAGGAGAATGAAGTCAAGTGGAGCCATGCCCCCCAAGATTCTTTCATTAGAATTAAAGAAGCTTTAGCTGAAGCCCCGGTACTAGTCAGCCCTGACTATGCAGCGCCTTTCTATATCTTCTATTTTGCTTCCCTGCATACTATTCTCACAATTCTGCTACATAAGAATACACATGGTTATGAACAGCCCATCGCCTTCTTCATCCAAGTCTTGAGGGATGTTGAGATGAAATATAACATCTTGGAGAAACAAGCCTATGCACTAGTCAAGGCTTTGAAGGCATTTCGTATGTATGTGCTACAATCAGAAATCACAACATTTGTCCCAACGACAAAAGTCAAGAACATCTTGGTGCAAGGAGACAGCGAAGGAAAAAGGTGTAGGTGGATAGCAAAGATACAAGAATATGAGCTAGACATAAAGCCTACTAAGCTCATAAAAGGCCAGGGGTTGGCCAAGGTTTTGTCTGAATCTAATTTCCAAGCCTTAGGGATAAACCTAATAACAATGGAAGGCAAACCAGAGGATCATCAGTCTGAGATTAAAACATCTGACCAGAATGTCTATGCTAAATATGAGGGATCACCGTGGTATAAGAACATCGTTCATTATCTCTTATTCCTAAGGTGCCCTTTGCAGTTGCATAGATCCAAATACTGAACTCTAAGATTGCAAGCGCAAAAATATATCATATCCAATGGTCTACTCTACTGGAAGCACCCGATGGGAGTATTGTTGTTATCTCTGGTAGAGGGAAAAACCAGTAAAGTGATTGAATATTTTCACGGAGGAGTTTGTGGAGGTCACTACAGCAGGAATACCACAACACATAAAATCCTCAAGGCAAGATTCTACTGGCCTACACTATTTGGAAATGTTCACTCCTAGGTCAGGTTGTGCCAGAAGTGCCAAGTGTTTTCCGGGAGGCAAAATCTTTCTCCTCTCCCCCTAATTCCAATACTTGTGGAAGAACCTTTTAGTGAGTGGGGACTAGATTTCATAAGAGAAATAAACCCATCATCCAGTGGCCAACACAACTGGATATCAATGGCCACAGGTTATTTCACCAAGTGGGTAGAGGCCATCCCAACTAAAAACGCTACAGACTCTGTGATAATCAAGTTTATGGAGGAGAACATATTATCTTGTTTTGGTTGTCTTATCAAAATTATCACTGATAATGCTCAAGTCTTCAAATCTGTCAAGTTCACCAAATTCTGCCAGAAATTTAATATCATTATCGGGCACTCCACTACCTACTATCCCCAAGGTAATGGCTTGCCTAAGTCCTCAAACAAAACTTGTGGTGAGGGTGTTGAAGAAGACCATCACCGAGAATCAGAGGAACTAGAACTCCCAACTAAATTTTTCCCTATGGGCCAACCGAATAACTCCTAAACAGTCCACAGGGAAATCGTGTTTTGAGCTAGTGTATGGTAAGGATGCAGTCTTCCCGATCCAATTAGCGATGTCAGTGGTGAATTTACTACAAGAAGTTGAGGAGGAGCCAAGTGCCTTGACACGAAGGATAAATCAGTTGGTCGAGCTTCATGAAAATAGAGAATAGGTGGGGGCCAAATTGTCAAATTACCAACAAAAGATGAAATCCCTATTTGACAAGAAGCCCAAAGATTAACCTCTTCAACTAGGAGATTTAGTTCTCTAATGGGACGTCCGACGGGAAGACAAAGGTAAACACGGAAAATTTGATCTATTATGGTTCGACCCTTTCAAGATCGCATAAGAGAGAGGAAATAACAAGTACATGCTTTATTCAGGTGGATATTGGTGACCACCTACCAAGTCCACTTAGACCCCCACCATTGTTTCTTTCATCTTTTCAGTTTCCTTAATTGTAGCACATTTACTATTTTTAGCATTTTTCCAGCTCCTAAAGTTCCAAAACTGTTTTGAGGCCCTAAACGACCTTTTTTGGGAAAACTAGGAGCAACATGGGTCCATGGACCAATGTTTCTCTTCCCAAAGTTGTAGTTCTCGGATAGATCTTTCTAACGGGATATTGTGCGCATCAAACGAAGATCGTATGCCAAAGTTACGACCCCAAGAAGTTGATGTACCAATTTACCCAAACGGGGCCCACAGTTTGGCATTTCATCTTCTAGGGTTAGGTTTTTGGATGTTTAGGGTTTTCCATTGTTTCTCAACAATAAATAGGCCTTCGAGCCTCATTGTAACACAATTCGTAGGCATGTAGCTGACACATATCTTCTCAAAGATAAGTTGCCCTCGCCCTAGCTGGTTTATTTACATTTTTGTTTATAAGCATATTTCAGTATTTTACATTAATGAAATGAAGTATTATTTCCCCTGCATCTCTGTGTTTATGGTTATCTCTGTAATTTGTTGTGTTCCTGTTTAAATCTGGATCAGTGGTATTAGAGCGGTCTGCTTTTTCTCTGTTTTTCTTTGCATGTCCCCAATGAGGTCAGGATATAAGGAGTTAGGGCTTGAACTAGTCGAATCTTTGCAAGACCAACCTCGCAAATCCCGACAGCCTCCCATGGCAGATAAAAGAAAGATGAGGGGGCAGGAGATCCTATCAAAATCCTGCTCGAAGAAGCTCTCGAGCAACAAAGGAACGTGATAATGGACAGCTTTGCCCAGATCCTTCAGCGACTACCCAGGGGTGACACATCGGCTTCCCACCACTACTCTGGAAACGCCACACCGTTTAAGGTACAAGTTAATTTTGAAATCCCCATATTTGAGGGTCAGATAGACGTAGATGTCGTCGATAAATGGTTAAATTTTATAGAGGGTTATTTTTGTGTTCATGATTTTTCCAGTCGGGAAAAGATTATTTCGCTCTTCTCAAAGCAGCCCCCCACGTCAAGGACTGGTGGGAAACCTACTGTGAGAAGAAGGATGAAAGTACAGGCTCACTATTTTCAGCCGCACCCACTTGGGATTCATTCCGGGATGCCATCAAGGAGCAGTACTACCTTGTTAGAAGCTGTGAAGATCAATACATAAAGTGGACCATGCTGCGGCAGGGAAGTGTTGGCTTAGTGGGGCTTGACCCAAGTTCGGAAGTGATTTAGCCAAGCAAATCCTGTTACACCTGGCCCTTTCGGGAACAGTCTGTGGAGCGCAGACTGAGGTCTCACTCGAATTAGTATGGGAGGATGCTAGAACCAGGTTTCCTCACCCTGGGGATGTTCGATATGTGGTGATTGATACGCATTCCAACCTTCGCACTCACTATGCTACGCGCACTTGCAAGCACCCCACGCCCTGTGATACTGCCTTCGTGTAGTTCTAGCTGCAGCGTGACCCGTGTTATTTACCCAAGTCTTCCTTAATTAGTCTTTGTTAGCTGATTACTTAGATTAAATTCACATAGAAGCATTTATACGAGTATTCATCAAGTGTGCGCAGTAAATAAACCGAATAAAAGTAATGCATAGCATCAAAATACATATTCAAGAATAGATTCACAAAGTAAAGTTCTCTTTATTAATTGTCAATTCCAAGTACAAACCCCACTCTGCGTTGTGCACTCAGCTATAGGAGTCTGTACACTCAACTGCGGAATCTACTAGGCCTCTGCACACTCAGTTGCAAAGCCTCTACCTACTACTACGACCCAGTACACTTCAGATTCCACTCTATGCTCTGACCATGCCTTCACTATTCTATCTCTTCTCTACTTAGCTTCCAAAACTATCTTTACACTTAGAGCCTCGCTCTATTTATACAATCCCATGGTCCATGGACCATGGGTAGGCCAACACATCTTTACATTAAATTACAATTCTTAGGGCGGAAAACCCTATGACTCGATTATACAATTCACCCTCTGTGCCCGTACTTCGCGGAGTTCTACACCATCTTTGCCCAAAACTTGCGCTTTAAGCCCCAAAACCTGCTGCGAGGGATCCCATGCCCAACAGGCCCCCAACACAATCATCGTGACTTGTCCCGAGTCACTCTGCTGGTGCAACGATCTTTGCGCGGAGTCCATCCAGCAGGTCTCGCACAGCGTGGATGTCCGCAGCACACTATTCTGCTATCTATTGTACTTGTTGCACACGTATCTCTGAATCTTCGTGAGCAGGGTCACATTCTTGTCTAACCGCATAAATTCCCTGCATTTGTGCCAGCGTCCCTTAAATGGTAGCTTTAATTGTGAAAGCTTCATCAATCCATGGCTGGATGCACGCTTTAAGCAAGGCTTCTTTTTGTCACACGACATCTAACTAGTCCTTCAATGCCCTTGCCTACTGCAGTTTGGCGAGTCATTGAGTAAGGACGACCATTTGCACGATCCCCCGGACACTGTTGTATTCCTGCTGCAACTCGCGCAACTATGTCTCTAGGCACTGTAGATTTGGATCTTTCTGCAGGTATGTAATCATGGTTAGTGCTTGATCCAAAATCCTGGTGCAATCCTGTACCGCTTGGCCAATTTTCTCCAACCCCGTTTGGATAGCACGGGCGTGGAGGGCTGCGCCTTCAACCGTAGCTCGGAAATCTACAAGTTCAGCTCCCCAACTAAACCTTTGTCGTTTCCTCCCTGACCTCACGGACTCCGGTCGCCAATCGGTGGACCCGCTCTGCTGCTGGTAGCTCTGCCGGCATGGCCAAATCTAGGACGCTCCTATATGCATCCTCTACCGTTTGCTCCAGTCTGCGAGACTGCGCAACCAACTCATCACGTTGGAGGCTGAGCTGATCCATGTTGATTTTATGCTCGTTCAAGACCTGGATCGCACGGCCTTCCCTGGCGCGGAGCTCTGCGATGACCTCATCCTATAACTGGTACAAGGTTTCACACGGCAGGGCTGCCAAGTTTAAGCCGAAGCCTTTCATGTTGCTCGTTGCAGCCCAGTCAACCTCGCTTGCCACTGCTAGGGCACATTCGAGCAACATGAAAGGGTTGTCCCTATGGGCATGCAGCGTCTATTCAGCCTCTGCAGTTCCTGCTATGACGGAGGGAGCCATTATACCTATTTGGGGGGGTTGTACCTGTAAGCCTTGTAGCTGTGCGGTGAGCGCCCCCAACATAGTGTTCTGCTCCATCCTGATTTCCTGGAGAGCGTCCTTTGTGACATCGCGAACCTTTTCACTGATGTCAAACAAATCACCTTCTATGAGTGTGATCCAGTCAACAGACGTCTTTCTCGCCTTCACCTTCTTCCTGGGAGCTATTTTCTCAGGGACGCATGGTCACTTGAGTTGGGTAGATATTGAACTGGGGTCTGTGTGCTCTTCTGTCCTATCCACTTCCCTAGTCTGCTACCCCGTGGACATCTCCTGGCCCACCTCGGGCTCTTCTATTAGCGTTGTAGTTTGTTTTGCTACTGCTGCTGCTGCCTCCTCAGCCTTTTTCTCCGTCGCTGCTTCTAATGTCGTTTCACACGGATCCCTAACCTCCACAACTGCGTTCTCATTATGCCGCTTCTCGACCAGCTTTGTGATATGATGCTTCGCTGCTTCCTTTTGCTTCTGCGCGGTTGCCTTTTCCACCTCAACCAAGTCCGGTGTGTGCCACTCCGGAGGCCAAGACTCCATCACTGCAAACATCGCATCATCCGTTGTGATGAATGGAAGCTTCACCCATTTTTGCATTGGATCCTTGCGCACCCAGATATATAGGTTATGCGTATCAACCTTGAATTCTATCGAGCTCTGTAAGCTGTTATAAACCATGGGAGACAGGCATGGCCTTCGGTTGATCCACATTCAGATACTCGCCTCCATGAACACCTAGAACACCTTCGTCTCGCGAATCCTCTTCATGTCTTTTGTAGCCCAAAGTGAGGTGTACCTCTCCGCTTCAGGCAGATCATGCTCAAAACTGGGAAATTGGCTGTCCTCCGGCAGTTCCCCTACAACCAACAAGATGGATAAGAGCAACCACGCATATTGGAAGTTCTTACCCTGCTCCTGGGCCTTCTTGCAGTTCGTCAGAAACTCATTGCAGAGTAACTGTGCCCAGTTGAACTGTACCCCCTCTGTGCACTGCTCTGCTAGTGCAATCACAGACACTGATACTTTGTCGGCGTGGCATTTCCTCATCATCTTACCGGCCAGCAGCTGGGTGGCTATGTGCACCCCTTTGTCCTTAATGCTTGTGATTACGTAATCTCGCTTTTTCTTCTCTAGTTTATACTTGGCCTTCATAGCTTCTGTGAGGGCCAAGTCATTGCTTTTTCCCGCTATAGCCGCAAGGCCGTGTCCTTTGAAGGGCAGTCAAGAAATTCTATGAATTAGGTCGGCCGTGATGGGAATAGGCTCCTCCAGCCAGAGATACCCATCATGCACCAAGCACAACAGCTGCCTGATGATGAAAATGGTGACGGGCTCGCAGTGGTAGTGGGGTATCCATTGCAGATGGAGTAACCCAGCCTCCAACACTGTAACGGGCCCCTCTGAATTCTGCTTCATTAAACTCTCTGTGGCCAGGTGTGGGAACTTCTCGCTATCCATGAGGTCCCAATCCTCGAACCTCATGGTAGGTACTCATCCCAAAGGCAGACCTTCAAACATTATATCGTCGAGGAGGAGCGGGGTCCGGAGCACACTCTTCGTGGCCTCCATGTCATTTAGTGTCTTGGCTTTCCCTTTCCACGGGGGGGACATACGTGGGTAACTTTATTGTGGAAGGCATTGGTGAGACATCCTCCTCCACATCGTCTTGCACCTCAATTTGAGCGATTAGAGCTTGCAAGTCTTCCTCCTCTTCGTCTGATTCAACGATGATAGCTTTGCCTTTTTATTCCATTGACAATTTGTCGAACCGTGGGTTTCTTGGGGATACATGGACTGGGCCCATAGTCTACTTATCTTTCTTCGGTCGCGGCGTCCGTGGTGATTTTGGAACTTCTGGCGCAACTGCCACCTCTCTGGGCTCCTCATGGGCCATATGGGGCTCAGCGGTATCTTCGACGAATCGCACTCTGGTCTGGTAGCAGTCATCGTATCTACAGTCAAAGGTGCTAAGAGTATGCAACGCTCACTATTCTGTAATTGCTCAATTCTCAAACAACCAAGTGTTGCCTCGTGGCTAGCCTTGGGGATTTTATAGCATCTTTTGAATTTGAATTCGACCATTCCCCCCACTTCTGAGTCATTAATGCCTTCTTGGCGGTAGATCATCCCAAATCTAGCTCTTAATTCGTGTCTTAATTTCCCGTTGCCCGCTCCTCTTTGCCTTAAATTGGACATCTTGTTGTGAACAGTGACACCAACGGTCACCTCCCAGCCTACCCGTGCGGCAGCGCAGCCCCTTATGCGCGGGCACGACCCCTATGACATAATAATCATGTGTGCAACCTCCTTATCGCACAACTCCCACACAAACTCTTTTATAGTCTCGCACTCTCTTTCAGCTGCTCAGAGTGTTGAGACTGTGCTTTCGCCGGCTAGTCAGGTGGCCGAACCACCTGTGCGAGACTACAATTCACCTTCCATCCTAGCCCGTGGGCACTTCTCAATTATCCTTACGACAGTCAGTGCCGCGCGTTCTTCCTTCTGTGGTGCGCTCCTCTAGTTACTTTGTTTGGTAAGGTGCAGTCGCAGCCATGGTGGTAGAGTCACAAATCCTCGGTGACAATATTCTAATGCAAGAGTCTGACTATCCGTATCTTGTCTGGTCACGCTGAGTCCATCGAAGTGACATTCTTGCACGATTTCATTTTCCAGGTTTTTGATCTTTGCATCCATTGACATGCTTTTCTTCCTCAGTTGTACCTGATCTTCTTCGAATTCATAAAGCTTAAGGTTCCCTCACTGAATGGATTCTTGTAACTGCATAATTCCTTCATCTGGGTCCTCGCGTACTGTCCCCACTGTGAGAGGTAGTGCGTGAGGATTCCTTTCCTCCAAAATTATGGTCTCAACTCTGCTTTTCAGCTTCGGAATCATCTCCGTGCTCAGGTTTTTTCACATGGCCCTATAGGCCCATTGAAACGTTGGTATGCGCAAGTCCATATCAGTTCGTCTTTCCTGATGAACCCTGTTCAGGACTTCGCATACCTTCTTGAATGCTTCTACGTGGAACATTTTTAGTGTGCGTTGCTTTTTTTTGTTGTGTCCTATTCTGATTTTTTATCCTTAGTTTGGGGTGTGATTAATATACCATGTCAATGCGCGATCCTGCAATGCACTCACCAATGTAGCCTTCTTAATATTGTCATCTGTGACGCCCTGTGCTTCCGATACTGCTCTTACCATGAACCAGAATTAGTATGGATCCTCATTCCCTACTCCTCTGAACACTGGTAGTTTGATAGCGCTCGCCATACTAAACTGTGGAGGTGGTGGAGGTGGAGTGGGTGGAGATAGAGGTGAGGGAGGTGAAGTGGGTGGCGGTATGGGTGGAGGTGGTAACTGCGGGATCTGCTGCCTTATCAATTTGACCGTGCTTCTCAGAGAAACCTTGGCGAGCTTGTCCTCGCTCTCCTGAAAGGGTAAAATTAAGGGAATATTTTCTAATTCATCACTACTTCCTCTTCTGTAGATCTTTCCGCTCCGCGTAGTCCCAAACATTAATTTATTCGCATAACCCACTTTTCACATAACAGCGTCTTAATCTAGGTGTTCAAATATTTAATATACTTACCTCGTATTCCCTTGAGGAAGCGTCGCTCTACCTCATTGTAGCTCACAATCATGTCTACCGCAAACTCAGTGATAAATCCTCCTATTATCCGGTCAAGGCAATGGTCCACAACTCGCGCACTCTTATCTTCTAATACTTCTAGTCTCCGCACTAATTCCGAAGTCCACACTATTGGTTGGTCAAGCCTACACCTTCCCTAGCTATCAGCTAACCTTGCGATCCACTCATACAACTTAGATGGAAAGGATGCAAAGAAAATCTCGTGGATTTCCGTATACACGTAGCAATCTAACCACTTTTCCTTAGATATTTGCAGAGTTCTGTTTTCCTATGTCACAAACTTGTGAATCTTCTTGTCCAACCACTCTTCAGTTTCATTCTTTGTTGGGTTCCAGTGGCACGACATCAGACATCCCTTATGCAGATCTCGATTCTGGCAATGGAACCATTTGTTGGCTTAGTGGGGCCTGACCCAAGTTCGAAAGTGATTTAGCCAAGAAAATCCTGGTACTAATAGCCCTTTCAGCAACAGCCTGCAGAGCGCGGACTGAGGTCTCAACCGAAGTAGTATGGAAGGGTGCTAGAACCAGGTTTCCGTATCCTGGGGATGTCCAATATGTGGTGATTGGTATGCGATCCAACCTTCACATCCATTAAGCTACGCGCACCTGCGGGCACCCCGTGCCCTGTGATACTGCCTTCATGCAGTTCTAGCCGCAGCGTGACCCATGTTATTTACCCAAGTCTTCCTTAATTATTTTCCGTTAGCTGATTACTTAGATTAAATTCACATAGAAGCATTTACACAAATATTCATTAAGTGCACACAATGAATAAACCAAATAAAAGTAATGCATAACATCAAAATACAGATTCAAGAATAGATGCACAAAGTAAAATTCTCTATATTAACTGTCAATTCCAAGTACAGACCCAACTCCACCGTAGGCACTCAGCTGCAGGGGTCCATGCACTCAGTTACGGACTCTACTAGGCCTCTGCGCACTCAGATGTAGAGCCTCTACCTACTACTACGACCCAGTATGCTTCAGATTCCACTCTATGCTCTAACCATGCCTTTGCTATTCTATCTCTTCTCTACTTAGCTTCCAAAACTATCTTTACATTTAGAGCCTCGCTCTATTTATACAATCCCATGGTCCGCGAACCATGGGTAGGCCGACACATCTTTACATTAAATTACAATTCTTAGGGTGGACAATCCTATTACTCGATTATACAATTCGCGCTCCGCGCCCGTACTTCACGGAGCTCTACACCATCTTTGACCAAAAACTTGGGCTTTAAGCCCCAAAACTTGCTACGGGGGATCCCATGCCCAACAGGAACGGACCAAGACGTGCCATATTTTACCAATATTTTCCATACCCTTCGCACAAAGTTGGGTATCAAGGATTCGGAGCAGCATTTGGTACTCAAATACCGCGGCTACCTACACAAGTACATCCAGGAAGAAATAGAATTCATGAACATCCCCTCTCGGCATGGCATACCGATACGCCATCAAGGTCGAGCAAAAATTTAAACAGAAAAAGCGAGACTTTGGATCTGCGAATCCGAAGCAAGGGAAAAGTGCCCCCAAACCGCAGAACAAAGGACAAAGCCAAGGCGGGGTGGCCCAAGACAACCCACCAAAGCTACAAGCAAAGAACAGTGTCATGAAGCCGAAAAAGGACATGGGAAAGTGGTGTTAGTTCCATAAGAGCTCCACTCACAACACAAGTGAGTGTCGAGCCAAGTAGTGACTTATGGCTGAGCTAAAGGTTTCAGAATCAGATGCATGTTCCAACTTTGAGTCAAAACCCGACATGGGGAATGATAAAGGGAAGCAAATTATCGATGCGGAGCCCAAGGCCACCATTGCCACCACGAAGATCCGAAAGGAGGAACCCGAAAATCTAGAGGAGGAGGAGTGTCTCTTCCACTCCCAGATGTGTGTAAAGGGCTCCCCGCTATAGTTCATTGTTGACAACGGGAGCCAAAAGAACCTCATTTCAACAGAGGTCATGAAACGGTTGGGCTTACTGACCACGGAACATCTACAACCATACACCATCGAGTGGCTTCACCAAGGACGGGATCTTCGTGTGAGCCAACAGTGTCGCCTTCCATACAATATCAAGCCCTTCACGGATGAGGTATTGTGTGACATTGCTCCCCTTGAAGTTTGTGATGTATTATTAGAACAACCATACTTGTGGAAGAGACATGTTGTGTATGAATCCAGGCCCCGTGTTGTTATTGTTACTTTGGGAAATAAGTTGTGCTGGATACCGGAGGTAGCACCGCCAACCACTATCTCTTTGGTTACTACAAAACAATGCAGTAAGCTCATTTCCAAAACTGGGAAATTTGTTTTCTTGACGATACGCCCTCAAGGAAAGAAGAAGATGGTGGCCACAACCTCCAGAAAAGGCCCCTCCGCATGAAAACTACAGATGGACAAGGTCGTGGAGGAGTACGAGGACATCTTCACCTCCCCCGCAGGGGTTCCTCTGCACTGCCAGGTCAAGCACTCCATCGATCTGACCCCAGGTGCCTCGCTTCCCAATGGACGATGAAATCAAGAGGTAGATCCAAGAGTTGTTGCGGAAAGGTCACATTTGTCCGAGTTCATCACCCTGTGGGAGCTCAATCGTGTTGGTACAAAGGAAGGATGGGGCTTGGAGACTCTGTATTGACTACTGGGCATTGAACAAGATCATTGTCCGTAATAGGTACCCAATCCCACGGATTGATGACCTCTTGGACCAATTGAAAGGGGTAAAATATTTTAGCAAGATCGATTTGAAGTCAGGATATCACCAAGTACCAATCAAACCCTTCAATGTGTGGAACACTGCCTTCAAAGCCAAGGAGGACCTTTTCGAATAGTTGGTTATGCCTTTCGGATTGACGAATGCTACTACAACCTTCATGAGGCTAAGGATGACATCTTGTGGCCATTCACCAACTCCTTTGTAGTGGTATACTTGGATGACATCCTAATCTTCAGCTAGAGTTGGGAAGAGCACCTCCACCACATCCGACAGGTTCTCCAAACACTGCGGCAACACAAGTTATGTGCCAATTTTGAGAAATGCACTTTTGGCATGACCCAGGTTCAGTATCTGGGATACATTATTAATGAACAGGGGGTGCATGTGGATCCAGCCAAGATTCAAGCTATTCAGAATTGGCCATCTCCAACCACTCTAACAGAGCTCCGCAGCGTTCTAGGTCTTGCCAACTTCTACCGTAGGTTCGTGTTGGTATTTTCTCATATCACTTGGCCCTTGAGTCAAGTCACCAAGGGAAGAGCGAAAGAAAAAATCTTTTGGTCTGAATCTCAACAAAAGACATTCACATAATTGAAAGATCACCTCTGCACGGCATCAGTGCTTGCATTACTAGACTTGCAACAACCATTTTAGGTCGAGACAGATGCCTCTGACTATGCTATTGGGGAAATCCTTACTCAACATGGGCATCCAGTGGCATGTCACAATGAGACACTTTCAGAAACAGTCCGGAAGTATCCCACTTATGACAAAGAGATGTATTCCATTGTGCAGGCTTTCCGACAATGGAAGCATTACATTTTGGGGAAGGAAACGATCATCCACACATACCACCGACTCTTGCAGTTCATACAGACCCAAGGGAAATTGTAGAATGATCGCCATCAGAAGTGGTCCACATACCTGCAACAATTCCATTTGAATATCAATTATAAGAAGAGCAACACCAATAATGTTGCAGATTGCCTCAGTCGACCACTGATTATGGCATTAACCATTGTGCTCAACCTTGTGGTCACGAGACTTCTGATTGGCCACTTCTCTACAAAAGTGACCCAGAATTCGGCCACACATACCAGACACTCTTGGAGGGTCAGTATGTTCCATATTTTCACCTCCAGGATGCCCTGTTATGCCGCCTGGGTCACTTTTGTGTTCCTTCAAGTGAGCTTGCCAAGATGATTTGGGAAGCACACTATAGTCGAGTTGTCAGGCATTTCGAGGTCGAGAAAATGGTGGCAGTACTGCAGAAGTATTTCTATTCACTGAATCTTCGACAAGATGTCGGGAAGTACATCAGATCATGCACTGTCTGCGGGATTGCCAAACTGACCATCTAGAAGCAAGGGCTCTATACCCCGTTGCCTACCCCTAGTCGACCTTGGGAATCCATCTCCAGGGATTACATGTCAGGCCTTCCTTCCACTATGTTGAGGGAATAAGTCCTCTAGGGCTTTGGGTTAGAACCCTAGCAGAGTAGGAGTAATCTACAACAAGAAACAAGCATTCAACTCAAGCAATATGCTTAAACAAACTAACTATGCGAGGATGAACATATCCAGATGTCCTTCGTTTGGGTAGTTCCAGCCAGGGTTCAAACCCTCTGCAACTCCTGATGATCTTCGAACTTGTAAATCAGCCAATTCAAGTACACATAGCAACATATTAATAAAACATTCTAGCAAAATCAACTTTATATCATATAAGTAGATGGTTAGTTATACATTGAAATAGTCATTCATCTATAAACCATAACAATAACATGAGATGCATAAACAAAGTTGATATCGAGAACAAGACAACGTTTCTTTTTATTGTAAAAAACTATAATAAAAACATGGAAAGAGTTCCCCTGAGTCTTCCTCTTCCGGCTCCAAGCGGAACCGTAATCCAAGTTCGTAAAGTCCAGTGTTCAACAACCTCCTTCCATAACCAATACCATGATATCTCCAAGCATATGAGAGAACATCAAAACTCAAGGAAACAAGGGTTCCCTGAACTTGGGGAAGTGCTTGAAGCACAGGGATTCTTCAGACCTGATCAGGGGATAATCTCAGTATAGTAATTCTATCCTTTTTCTCCTCCTTAAGGCCTTCCCATTGAAGTATTTTTATACTTCTCCCAAGTTAGTTTTTTAGTTGGGAACAGTTAGGAATAGTTGGGCCATGGGCACTAATAGGTAATCAACAGGTAAAACCCATGATCTTTGCCCATAATTAAAGAAATTTAATTTTTTTAAGTGTTTTAACACATATACACGGGTTGGATATTGACTGACCCGCATGTACATGCTTTTAACACAGGGCAAAGTAGCATACAGGGAGTAAAACTATTTTTAAAATATTTGGACCAAGTCTGGAAGGAGGGGTTGCCCTAGGCCATAAAACATTAATCACAAATACAAAGGGTGATATTTGGAGCTATAATACACTAAGCATGGAAACGACTGTGTTTTTATGGTCGTTGACAAGTTCTCGAAGATGGCCATTATGACGGCTGCAAGAAGAATATCACAGCAGAAGCCGCTGCTAAACTCTTCTTTGAATGAGTGTGGAACACTTTGGGATCCCACAATCTATCATCTTAGTTCGGGACAGCAGGTTCCTCAGTACATTTTGGTCCAGTGTCTAGTCGATGTTGGACACCAAACTCACTAAGTCCACAGCCTTCCATCCTCAAACTGATGGCCAAACAGAGGTTGTCAATAGGATGATCGTACACATTCTGCGCATGTACAACTCAAAGCATCCACACGCATGGGACAAGAGCCTCCCCTATGTTCAACATAGCTACAACCAGGCTCTCCACAACTCGACTAGCCATAGCCCTTTTCAGGTGAGCTTGGGATTCTAGCCACTATGTCCCATTGATGTGGCCATGCCATTTGTAGCTACTCACGCAGATTCAGCTCATCTCCAGTCCGAAACAGATAAGGCAAATAGCTTCATTGAGCACATCCAACATATTCGCCAGCAGGTCCATGACATTTTGGAGAAATCAAATTCCAAGTACAAGCAGCGACATGATCAACATCGGGTGCCACACAAGTTTGAGGTGGGCGACAAAGTCTGGTTGCATTTGCAAAAGGAACGCCTTATCGGAGCCTATCAAAAACTCGGACCACTCTGATATGGTCCTTACACCATTACCAAGGCTGTGGGAGATAATGCATTTGAGCTTCCCCCATTCCTTGGCCTGCATCCAGTGTTCAATGTGGACCGCCTTCGGCCATACTTTCCACCATTACTAGACACATCCGACATTGCAGAACAACGCACACCCACAAAGTTAAATCCAGATTGCATGGAACAAGCTACAATTGATCGGATCATGGACACATAGATCAAGCACACTCGCCAGCAGAATATCCAACTGTATCGAGGTGTCAAAGTAAGCCAACTCCTTCACCAGGGCAAGTGGTTCACTAGGGACCAAGTTCAGCAGAAGTTTCCTCATCTCATGGAGGAACTCAACGCAACGGGGACATTGCTTCCTAAGGGGTGAGGAATGATCCAAGTGGATATTGGTGGCCACCTGCCAATTCCACTTGGACCCCCACCATTGTTTCTTTTAGCTTTTCAGTTTCCTTAATTGTAGCACAATTTACTATTTTTCAGCAGTTTTTTGGGTCCTAAACTTCCGAAGCCATTTTGAGACCCTAAACGACGTTTTTTGGGAAAACTAGGATAGATATGTTTCCATGTTGCTCTTCCCAAAGTTGTAGTTCTCGAATAGATATTTCTAACAAGATATTGTGCACATCAAATGAAGATCGTATGCCAAAGTTACGACTCAGGGAAGTTGATGTACCAATTTACCCAAATGGGGCCCACAGTTTGGTGTTTCATCTTCTAGGGTTAGGTTTTTGGATGTTTAGGGTTTTCTATTGTTTCTCAACAATAAATAGGCCTTTGAGCCTCATTGTAACAAAATTCGGAGGCATGTAGTCAACACATCTCTTCTCAGAGATAAGCTACTATCGCCCTAGCTGGTTTATTTCCATTGTTGTTTGTAAGCATATTTTAGTATCTTACATTAAAGAAATGAAGTAGTATTCCCACTACATCTCTGTGTTTATGGTTATCTTTGTAATTTGTTGCATTCTTGTTTAAATCCAAATCAATGCTTGAAAATTTGAATGGTGAATCGCTAGAACTGTCGGTAAATGGTCAGTAACTCAAACTTTATTTCCAAAACTAGAGGTACCTATCTTGCACTCACTGTAAATACTGGTGTGTGTATTGTAATTGTTATATGAAATTTCCAGTTTATGGTGAAAATTCTACTTTTACGAAATTATCATTTTTTTAGAAAAAACTTCATGCCCAAAGGAGAAGTTCATAGTCTGCAGGTTCTCAGCAGCTTGCTAGCAAGGCACTGTCCTTAGTTGGAGCTAATGTTTCCACTCACTACATTATGAGTTTTCAGTAAAGTTTGAAACCATATTTCAAGCCACATAAGCACTCAAAGCGAAATCAAACCCTCTCCATTGCATAGTACTCGGAATGAGCATTCCAACAGTATATAGAAGTCCGAAAGTGGACTTCTAGATTAGAAGATATGACCTGGTGAATTTGAGGGGTTATGTTTCCTCTGAAATGAAGAAGAAGAGCTTATTGGAGGTCCAGGAGCAGATCACAAATCACAATCGCAGTTTCCTAGCAGCAGTAGCGGGGGAGGACATAACAAACCTGCAATGGAGTGATCACCAATATCGGCAATCACAAAAGTCAAAGATCCAAGGCGCGGCATATCAGCGATCGGCGGATTTCAAAGTGAAGTACAAAGGGGGCAGAGCTCCGATATCGGCAAATCGACAATTGGTTCGTCCAACAGACCATTCTTAAGGAATTGCAGGGAAATACACTAATAGTGTTAAAGCAGTAAGGGAGGACCGATGTCGATTTACAATGGAAATCTGTTGCAAAACTAGAGGCAAGCGCACCTTTTCTCTCTCCTCTAGGGGAACCACATGGCAGAATACCATTGGTCCAAATGAATACACATGGAAACTAACATCAGCATGATGTGGCAATACGGAGGACATGTGGCACATAGATTTGACATTTTCAGGGGTCCTATGGGGGCGTTTCCGAGTGACACGTGTCACCACTCAAGAGGTGTCACATGACACTGATGATGTCATCAATCCTGGGGTACCCCCCTCCATCATCAAATAAACACCCGTCATCTCTGGACGGCCCAGACTAACTCCACCAGATCAATGGCTCCCAGCCCTTTTCAGCCCACCCTACCATGTTTCCCTTTATCAGTGAGGGGGGGTCCAAAAAATAATTTCCCCACCAAGCCCTGCCGCTACGTGTCCCTCTCATATAATTTCGCACCCCCCTTCACTTACCACTTATCGCTCAGGCCCCCCTCCAAAAACCACTCATCCTCACACTCTCTCCCATATTTCAATTGTGATACCCCATGTGGGCCCAATACTGTAGATCGGTGATCGCAAAGGTCAAGGGGAGATATCAAAGGCAAAGCATTATAAACCACCGGTGGGCGGGATTCTGTGTAACAAAGGAAGAGGACCCCTAGAGGGGAGTCCAAAGGCCCTAGCGCCCAAAGGACTAAGCAATTGGTCATAGCCCCGGGTCACATGAAGCAAAAGAGACTAAAGTGGACCTGGAGGACCCGTCTTGTAAAAGCTTTTCAATGAGAAATCTTGATATGAGAACTTCGTGACCAGGCAGTACAGAACTTTAAAAGTGCGGTGGTCGACAGCTGTGGCATTTAATGAGGAAGATGGAGCATTCAAACCCGACATGGGTTGATCTAGAAATGCCCTCTCTGACACAAAACCAAGGTCGACTCTGACACAAGTAAACAAGGACTTGGTAGCTCGAGAAGACTTGATGATCCATCATGGTGCCCCCATACAGAGGGAAGATGAAGTACCGCCTAGGGGTCCTCTGCTTTAGTACTGTAGCATGAAACTGATGGTGCCCACTCCCAGCTTTGAAGGATGAATGGTTCAAGCAGTAAAGGCAGAAATGACGGGGGTTGGCTAAGCAACACAAGAGGCCATACAATGAGAAAACTACAACCTAAAGCAGAAGCAATCACAGGTATGGGCATGAAGATATTTGTTCATCTAATTGATTGATTGATTTGTTATGCTATAATGTGTCACCCTTTATTGAGGCAATTAATATTTTGTAATACTTTTGGGCCACAAAGTCATCCCTGATCGAGACAACTAGTCAACCTGACAGCTGAGACTCGGCCGAAAATATTTTGATGTAATGAATGTTCAACACTCCCCCTCTCTAGATAAATAGGGGGAAGGAACACTTCACAAAGGTTCAGAAATTCTAAAGAAAACATTGCATGTTATTTTCAGACTATATGACTTTACAATACAGATCTTTTCATAATATCACATAAATGGTGATGATTTGCCCTTCGAGTATTACGGTATGTTATCTCTCTATTAAAACCCATTTTGTTCATGTTTCTTCTCTGAATTCATGGAATCAAGTTGCTAGAAATATTTCATACTTCCTCACAGATTCATTTGTATTGACTTATTAATGCACATGCCTGTATGGATTATTGAAATTATATCTTTAAATTTGCGCTACATGAATCATAGCATTCAGTCCCTCTTTTATCCCTTATTTCTACTCGTAACTCAAATAAGTGTAGAAATCCTTAAGGATTTAAGCTCTATGTGTTAAAGGTAGAATTATTGATGCTTTAAGCTCTATGTGATGAGTTGCTCTTTCTTCTTATCTCTTCCCATTGCTCTATAAAATCTTATTAAATTGTAAGTCCTTAAACTACTCAGCCTCCACTGTTTTATGCATATATTTCTACGATTTGTACATTTGAATAAGTACCATAAATTCATGTATTACTCCTTTAGATGAATGAACCAATCCATTCCATTTTATATATACATATAGAATACATGTGATGTCTCTATTTTACTGAATCATTTGAGACACACAGAATCTAGATGTGCCCAGGCACTAGTCTTGTAAGCAATTTGAGGTTGTCTCGGGAGCGACAACACCTGGCACGTAGGGAATGGAAAGAATATCAAACTAAGTATGGACCCCTGGGTAGGATGCAATGAGGGTTATGCCTCATTAAGAGAGGTCATAATTCATTTACACACACAAGGATTTGCTTTCTTAAACCAGATTGAGAAGGAAGGCCATTCGACAATATGGAAACAAACATGTGTTAGGTCCCTATAATACTAGTGTATTCCCTTATTATTATCGTCATTGTACCCCTTATTGTTAATGTTGTGCCCATGTTGTCCCCATATTGTTATTATTATGCCCCATAGAAACCCATTATTGTTGTTGTTGCACCCTTACATTATTATTGTTGTGTCGGCTCTGATTATATTGTGACCCCTTATACTCCTATATATAGAAAGGAGGCCTTGTCATTTGTATCATCGAATAATTGTTCATTTTATGTAATGTAAAGGAGGTTGCCCCCTCGAAGAGGCTACTTTTGAAGTCGTTGATCTATCTATTTCTTCTATTTTGTGAGTTGGTTGCATAACACATTGGAAAACAATGGAGAATATGCAAATGGAGCCCCAATGGATAGAGAAATGGCAGAACTTCATTAGAGAACTTCAGAGAACTAATGTCTGACTAAGGGACTGCCCAGACGTGCTAAGATGGGTTCAAGCCCCGACCAAAAAATACTCCCCAAAGTTTGGCTACAGTCACCTAATGACAAGAAGGGAGTGGGGTGCACCAAAGTGGTGGTTCAAACCCCTCTAGAAATTAAAAAGTCCTACAAAAGAAAGACTATTTTTCTTATGTATCTTAAGGAATAAAGTCCCAACATGGGATAATCTCCATAAAAGAAAGAAGATGGGTCTAGGGTGGTGCATCCTTTGCAAAAGAAAGCAGGAATTAGTACAACATCTATTCTTAAAGTGTCTATACAATCAAAGTACATGGGAAGAAACATTGAGCTTATTGGGAAAGAATTAGGTTTGGGATAGAGAAAACATTCGTGAAGCTTGGCAAAGATGGTGGATGAGACCCAGGAGGAAAATATGAAAAATCTTCCTTTAATAATCTCTTGGGCTATCTGGTTGGCTCAAAATAGGAGTATTTTCAAGGATTTGGCTCCTGCTCATGTGCCCATTGCTATAGAATGTGCCTCAACTTATGGCCTTATCCCCTTACCAAATAATGTTAAGAGTATTAGGAAAGTAAGAGAAAAACATATCAGGGGAGACATACCGTGGGCTTATTTTGACGTTGCATCTGATCACCAAAACATCTGTGGGGCAGGTTTTGTCATTCACATCAACAATAAAAAAAGCTTAAAAGCAGTGGTGGGCCTTGGCTCAAGATCAAATAATTACGTTGAACTTCAATCCTTAAAATTGTTACTTTGCTGGCTCGTTCATATGGGGACGGGATCGGTCCAGATTTTTGGATACTCACAAAATGTTGTAAAATGGTTTAATGGAGAGCACATATGTCAAAACTACATGTTGATTCCATTATTAGAAGAAGTTTTGCTTTTAAAACATCATTTTCACTTTATCATCGTCTGTCATATTTACAGGGAACAGAACTTAGATATAGACATCCTATCTAAGGAGGGTATACAAAAAGCTATGGGTATCTAGTGCTTAACAGAAACTGACAAAGACATGATTTGTGTGTCGGATCAGCAACATTTTTTCCCATGATAAAAATGCATTACTCCTTTGAATAAGATTCAGTTTCTTTTTTGTTTGTTGATTCTGCGATGTATACACAGGGGTTAAAACTTGGTATTGCTTAAAAACTCTGTTTGTGTAATTTTGTATAAACTGCTTGTTCCTATTTGGGTTGTTTTCCTCAAAAAAGAGGAGGCCCGGGAACAATTCTCTGCTTCTTTTTTGCTTTATTAGGTTTGGCTAGTATACAGATTTTACTTTCAACCTAAAAAAACTACTCGATGTTTACATGTTGGACATACAGTATATTGAATGCTTAAATGCATCTATAAATATAACTTTTTATTGCCTTAATAGAAAGTTCCATTTTTTCTTTCGAAAAAAATAATTTAAATTAGTATAATATAATGTTAAAAAACATATGGTCTATTTGGAACATTTTCCTTGAATGTGAATGATAATTTCAATATCTCTATCATGTAGCTGGAATTTTAGTGCTTCTCTGATATATTATAATATAAGACCAGTTTTATTTTCCTCTTAAAAAAAAGCCAGCAGCAATGAAATAACCCTCTGTATCAAAAGGCAATGGAATAACCCTGGTTCCTCCGTACTAAAAGGTCAAAAATGTCACTCCGTGCTAAAAGGTCAAAAGTGTCACCCCTTCGCTAGAATTGCATCTCAAGTTTTATAATGAATTTATATTTTCTTCACTCAATAAATGACCGGCTACCATCAACATGCTATATTTTCTTCCCTCGGTCAGAAGTGAGAGTTCAATTATACGGTCAGGGATAACTTTGGTGCTATCAAGGCATGAAGTCACAGATTTTGCTTTTGGAAAAGTTATTCTGCCACAGAACAGAATTTGGTAGGAGACAAAGATCCTGGAGTCCAGCAGGATCGGTAGTTTTCTCACCAAAAATCTGTTGATAAGTCTTTTCAGTCCTGACAAATACGCAATCGTAAGTTTTCTTTACTTTTCAGAATTTTTTGGAGAAGAAATAACTTTATTAAGACCGACTTTCATCTCCCTCGTAATTTCCCCATGGATTACACATCGATTGCCGGCCACTAATGTAACTGATATCGTCAAAAAAGTATAATGAGAAGCACTCTCGAAATCTCTGTGGATGGGAAAAATTATAGGGATGTAAATTTATTTTCTTTTAAATAATCTTAATAAATTTTGTATAATTCTTAAAAGTAAACGGCAAATCCATTTTAAAACAAATAGAAAATGACTTAATGATTCATGATTCGAATTCTATTATAAAATGACTTAATGATGATGGAATCAACCATAATAATCTTTTTTTCATTGCATTGTTTAAGGCTGGTATATTCTTGTTTTCAAAACGTTTTAATTTTATGAATATAATATTGAGAGTGGGATGGTGGTTTGTTGTTCTATTCACTGGAGCTTAAATTTCTGGTGATACTCATGATCTGTTATAGTAAGATGGGAAGGATAGGCATCTCGTTGACATTTATGATAGGTCATAGTAAGATTGGAAAGATAGATATCTAGTTAAAATATGAGATATCAATATTTTCAGTGGTTTTTGAACATCTCAGTCTTACCCTGAACTATGAATTTCCAAAAACATCTGTCTTACCCTGAACTATGAATTTCCAATTTCCAATATATATATGGCTTACAGACTATTGCATACCTCTAAAAAGATTGCTAATTCCTTGTCTTAAAATTTGTAAAAAAAAAAAAAAAAATATGAATACAGAGAAGAGCTTAGACATATTATACAATATTAAAGGAGGGAGAAGAGTTGCACTTCTTGTGCTGCTGTATATTTTCAAGCTTCAATGGAATAGCTCAATGTTTCCGATGATGGATCATATGTCATGTACTTTCTTTCTCTTTCCAAAAATTAATGCGTCAGCATGGATGACCTCTTACTTTAATACTTGAACGAGATGCAATGCCATGAAAGCCCTAAATTTCTGTTTAGATTTAAGTCTAGAATGTTATGATGATTAAGTTATCGATTGTTTCCGCACTTGTTTATGTCTTTCCTCCACATGACAGGCGTAAACTCACAAGTACTTCTTAACGAACCAACACAATGAAGGCAAAGCAATCATTCCAAAAGTTGGGAGTTCCCTTTATAACCTCACCTGTTTTAGAAATATTTTTCATTCCTATTGCACCTCTCCTGAAGACTTAAGATCTTTGTATAAAGAGAATAAAGTAAGCCGTGCTGACCTGCAAATATGATGAACAAACCGGATAAATGCTGAGATAAAAATGCACAAGGTGTTTGAACCCTTAAGTAGAATAATAGTTATTATAACTAGCAAATTAAAGACTAGTTCGGAAAGAGAAAATAAGCTAAATGGTCTCCAAATCTCCATGGAATGATCTCTTAGAATTTACAAATATCAATTAGTATTGACAGGCTGGTTCCAACCAGAAATAATTTTTACTGATGAGCATTCATATATTAGCTCCTCTACTTCCAGAGGACTTATTTTTTCCAATATAAAGTTCTGCAGTGAACAGATAATAAATGAACGTTTATTAGAACTAACAGCTCGCCATGAGTATCGGAGTTACTTATTCTGAGTATCGTTGCCTACATTTAAATATTAATAGATTTGATTGAGAAAATTGGACCTCATTTGGCTGTGCAAGTTGTCACAGACAGGCAAATGTTTCTAAAGCTGCAGAGTTAATGGTGGAGAGAAAATAGAGCCCCACGTTTTTTAACTCCATGCATTGTATATAGCTTGAACTTTAGAATATAATCATGATTCGACTTCCCATTCTTGATGAGGATTAGTGACAAAAATAAATAAATTGTGTTGCTTTCTTTCACTCTATTGTTACTTTGATTAGGAAAGCAGCCACTGATGGCACTTGCTTGGGGAATATCTAAGAAGACATGGATGGCACGATAGATGCAGCTACAGGTATCCTGGAGAGGGAGAATGCAAAGAGTAATATTATCGATGCAAGCTTCCTCAAACATGTCAGGGTTGTTTTAACTTTTCATTGATAGGTGGGAGAAATTCAACAACCTTTTACATATTTTGGCATATCCAAATCATTTCAGAGACTGTGATGGCGGCTTCCTTTATGGTGGCAAGAGAAAGGCCACACAAGGGCCAGAGTGATGTTAGTGATTCAGAACATTTTTTATGATTTTTGTTTTCCACCTAGCTGAATTTTTCTCTCTACCAGCGTTTAATAAGAAAAACAATCTATCCACTTGTAAAATGCTGTCATGAAACTCAATTGAAGCTAAATACTCATGAAATCATTTTTATTCCACATGATCTTCCAAAATGATGTTATATATACTACACTGGTTCAAACACAATTCAAAAAGTTCCTTTTTAGAAGAGTCATTTTAGATATATCTTTGGTTGGAGACCGGATGAAAATGGACCGCGCTGTCCGGTCGTCACTTTATGGTGTTGGTTCATACCAATTAATGAACCTGGCCATCCGTGTCCAAAGAGTTTGCTTTTGAAACGAACTCATTTAAATTTTATAGATATATTTTTAGTTGGAGACAGGACGACAATGAACCTTGGTTTTGAACCAGATCAATTAAAGAATTTGGTTATTCTTTTTTAGTCATGAGAGTAGTTTTTTTAATGCCTAAAATATTTAATTTTTTAGAAGGCTACACATTTTTTTGGGTCATTCTATTATAGGGTTGAAGTCATTACATCGAAGAATTAAATCGGGATGAGGAGGAACCCAAATATTTCTCCCAAATTCTTAATCACTCAAAATAAACTCAATTAACAGTTTTTTCATACAAACAAATTCTCAATCATCTAAAATAAACCTAATTAACAATTTTTCCCAAAAACTACTAATAAAAATTTATTAAAATAACACATTTGAAAAATCCAAATAATGGTGAATCTGTTTATATATTTAAAATATAATTTAAACCAAAAATAACAATCTCACCCCATTGAAAAATAAAAAATAAAATCATTAAACAGCGTCTTTCACAAATTGCACACTGTTAGAACTGGAGCACCTACAGCTTTCTCTAGTTGGTAAAGCGGAATAGGTTTTGGGTTCATTGAGAGCTAAAGTCTTAGTCTACATTCACTCTAATCTGCGACTCGGGGTTTTAGCTTTAGGCTGTGCAGTATCAGCAATTTTTGGGAGTGAAAACTTAGACTACGCGCTCTTAGATATCTGATGATGTGGGGATTCATGATCCTGGTATGTATTACAATTCCCAGCATCTATATATTGGATAAGCCCTAACTTTTGACATGTAATGTTTGTTTTTCATTGTGCTCGGCCTAATCTACTTTACTGGTTAAGTTGTCTTACGAAAACAAATATTGATTTCTGTAGTTTTGTTTTTCTTCTCCTCTAGACATATAATTACCCCCACTTTTTCATCTGGAATTTTCAAGTTCATTATTTTCAAAACCCATGCCACTTCAGAGACTTCTGTCGTACTTGTGTTTCACGCAACATGGCATGTCAAAATTTGAGCACCTAAAACGACAGATGGTTGAGCAACCGCAAAAGGCATCTTCAAGGATTTGAGAGTCGGGGATATGGACAAAAAGCCACGAGGCTTGAAACCCAAGGAAGCTGAAACAATGAAAGGGACATTATCGGGGCTGGATTTAATGGACAAAAGCCACGCGGCTTGAAACCGAAAAAAGCTGAAAGAATGAGGACTTTATCAGGGCTGGATTTAATGGAAAAAGAAACTTTGACACCTACTCCGAGTGAAGGTACCAGGTACATGACACGAGATTTTTGTATCATGCTATAAGGCCCTTGAAGAGCCCTAAATAATCTGTATATTCTTGACCCTGCTTGGAATTTCAACTGACTTAACAGGTGGGCTCTGGCTTGTTGGTAGTTGTAATCAATGTTATATTTATTTCATCAGCAATTTATTGCCCGGTCCAAAATTTAAATTGTATCAGCAATATCTGGGAACACATGGGAAATTATCTACAAATAATTATTTTTTGTAATAGGAGTTTTTTAATGAGATTTTTTGGAAGCTTTTTCGGTGGGTTTTTTTGTCTCATTTTTCTAAAATCCAGCGGGAATTTATTGAAATCATAAGTTTGATGGGGAACCCCTGCACAATCGAAGTGCCCTAGGGGTTTTCCAGGTTGCTGAATCGATATATTCAGTAAAAAAATCAGTTTAAATAACACAAATCAAAATTTCAAATCAAATTTTTCCACCGGATTAAGGCACCAGAAAATCCAAAAAATCGCACTAAAGACAACTCCATATCAACATCAAACACACATATTGTCACACAAATATGAAAATAAAACTATAATATAAAATGTATAAGATGTCAAGTGGTACATCAATCATTGATAGTAGATACTGAAATATGATATTTGTAATTTTGTTCAGACTCCTCAGTCATAAGTTCTGACAAGATAATAGTTAACTGTTAAAACTTAATACAAAATCACATTAAAACAAAAACAAATGTATCTCATGAGACGATCATCATGAGACATCTAGATTCTACATACTATATCGATAATCCGATAATAATACAACACTAAGATGTGTCCAAGGATTAGGTTTCCCTCACCCTTGAGAAATTTGTGGTTCCCATGAAATTCCTTAGTTCTTCCATCTAATCTGTCTTTCTAGCAGTATCAAGAGTTAGAGTTCTTTGCAATAAGGACAATGTTTGGGGTAGCTACAGGGAAAATATCCACTTCATGCCCTGGGATTTTAGTAAGGCGGTATTTCAAGCCAGTGATTCTACCAAACATTTCCATTCCACAAAGCTTGCAAATCAGCGTTGTTCTATTATCACCCTCACATAGTTCACCACACTCCTACATTGCTTCAATGGCATTGCCATTTTATAGATCTCTAATTAAAATTTCAAGTTTTGGACCTACCACACAAAACAAATGTGAAAATTCAAAAGAGTAGGAAGAGGCCGATTCTAAATTTATAATATATACTAATTTTAGAAACAGAAAAAAAGTTTACATACTTAGAAATATGGATATGGTACATTAGAGTAAATCTCTACTCCAAAAATGCTATACTGAAAACTATAATGGTCACAAGAGTCACGCAACCCTCAGAGCTCACTCTTAACCCAAGGAAAAAACGAAAATGACCTTTAAAAAACCAAACCAGAACTTATATCGTATTTTTTAGAAGCAGGGCGATAATTTCCGATCAACTCACGATATTTTCTGGCGATAATATCAGTGAGGACTGTTTTGGCGATAACATCGCGATAATTCCGATATTATCGTGATATGTGCTAATGATGCACAACAGTGGAATAGTCCTCTATAGTAAAAGTTGAGGTGTTGTGACTTGGCTAGAACTGTATCTCACGCCTTATAGTGAACACTAGGCACTACGTATTTTCTTCACTCAATCAAGAGTTTGTTACTGTAAACATAATATTTTCTTCACTAAATCAGTAGTGATAGTACAATTATGTGGTTCGTATAATTATGCTGGTATCAAGGTATGAAAGTCTCAAATTTTGCATTGGAAAAGTCTCAAATTCCACCACAACAATCAGTAGGAAACAATGATTATGATCAACAGAACATCTGAAGATGATCAACTTAATGATTTGACTTGAATATGATCAGCAGAGCAGCTAAATGATGGACAATGTAGATGATAGAAATAGCAGTAGCAGAATCCTTTTTTCATTATGCTGAAAATTCAAGCACAGGCAATCATACTAAAAATTGGGAGTTTCCTTTATAACTTCATCTCTTTCAGAATATAAGCAATTATTTTGAATCCTATTTCACATCCCGTGGAGACTTAACGTCCTTGATAAACAGAACAAAGCAAGTCATACTGATCTGCAAATAATTTAGCACCTGAAAAGAACTTGAGATGAAAATGCATAAGTTGTCTGAACTCTTAACTAAAAGAATGGTAATTATAACTAGCAAATGAAATAAAAGTTGGGAAAGAGAAAGCCAGCTAAATGGCTTCCAGATTTCTACGGACAAGTTTCCAAAATGCACAGATGTTTGATGATCCCATTTCCAATTGGTAGCATTCGAAATAAATCTAAGAAATAATTGCACTACATTACATTCAAATGGTGTTATTGTAAATTGTAAAATGCGATTTGCAATATAATTCTAAACATGTTTTTGCATACAGGAGCAATGAAGCCTATGTGAACAACCCCTTAAAATGTTAGATCAGCTCAACTTCTCTTAGAAATATCAATGGGCATTGCAGGTTTGTTCCAACGAGGAATGATTTTTATAGCCAAGCATTGACATATTAGCTGTGATCTCTTTCCAGACTTGTATCCCATGTTCTGTAGAGAAAAACATAACAAATATGTCTATTAAATCTAGCAACTAACCTTGAGTATCATATTTTACTTGTTCTGAGAAGTCGTCAAATTCTGTTGTCAAAACAATTTTACCATGAAATATGGTTATGATCTTTTCAGATCATCAAGTGATTCAATATCCTATGCTTATCACATATCGAAAAGACAATGAAATATAATATATTCTCGTGTTCTGGATAAAATGCCACTCATATTCTATTAAAGGAGATTAAATATGAAATATCAATAATAATTTTTTCTAGGGGGGAGGGATGCTGCTTATAATAACTTACAGCTGACCTTTCAGCTAAGATGCCACACTGTAAGAGGCATTTCTATTCTGTCAAAATAACCCAAGACTTTCACTTGGTATCATCGCACCCACCCAGGGGTTTTGACCCAGATCTCAATGGTAGATTTTGACCCAGGTCTCGGTGTTAATGCAAGTTCGATCACAGCGCAACGTGCCACTAGGCTACATGCCCATTTTTCATTTTTCAAATTTATCTAGTTTCTTTTGCTTCAGCTCTTCATCAAAAGCTTTTATGGGAGACCAAATGGGAATTACAATGGACAGTGAGCGCATATTTCACCTCAGTAATGATCATGTTGTATAGTAGAACTTGCAAAGTGAAGAATTCAATTGGTATCATTGTTTGAAGCTCGCAGTTCTTCAATAGAATAAAGGAAAGAAACTTGACAAACTTAAGATGCTATCAATACAGAGGATAAAGACAACTTGAAAGGTTCGACAGACAAGTTACAACAATAATATGTGTTTACTGATTGGTATTACAAATAGGGATGACCACAGGGAAGGCTTCTGCCCAACATACCACAAGCACATAAACAAAAAGAAACCCATTTTTATCATCTGCAGGGTGCAGCTAAGATATTATGTCAACGAAGACTGACAATTATTGGTATGATATGCTGCTTTCAACAGGAGAACAATATTGTCCCCAAGCTCAGCCAAAATGATGAAGAGTTGCGGCGGCACCAAGTTGGAAAATGCTTAAATCTTAAATTTGGGCACATAGTCTCAGGCAATACAACTAAAATTTAATCCCATTGAAAGGACAATGTCAAAATGAAAGAAAGAATGAAATTTTAGGGCATGGCGCATGACCAAAGGAGCCAAGGAAGTATACAGGATTTTCAAGATGGATTGCTTAAGTTTAGTAAACAACTTTATTTTATTTCTTTAAATGCAACTTCTAGGATGGTTCCTATAATTATGCAAAATTAAGAACACAGTGAAGCATGTCCTCAATTAGGTGTCAATAATTAATGTTCCTTACAGAATAAGACCATTTTACAGTGGCCCTTGCAAGAGTATCAATGGGGTCGATACATTTTTTAAGAAGTGGATCATCTGGAGCTAAAAGGGAGCGCATATCATAAGATGCAAGGACCACCATACTCACAGCCCTAACCAAAAGAATCTGTAATGCAATTCTCAACAGAATCCTGGCTCCTTCAATGTCGTTACTTTGCAGTGCCCCAATAGCTGGCACAACTATGTGCTCCATGGTTGCATGGTCAGGCAAAACCACCTCAAAACCCTGCAGTTTACAAATCACCCAATAAAAAGCAAAGTTTAGTTGCCCTGAAATGACGAATCCGACAATAAAATTATAGCAATGCAACTTCTACGGTTCACTCTACCATTGACAAAACCAAAGCATGCATATCCTACCAAAAGTTCTTTGTTCAAAAACATAACAAATTACTATGATCCACTGAAATACATTAATCTCCTATAGGCATCCATCAAACTCCGGGACTTGTTAACAAATTGGCTTGGGTATGTATGTTAACGGAAATGATATATCCACAGGCCGTGGTTTCCAATCCATGGACTTGTTCTGCAGCCTGCTTGAGCATATACCCAAGAGGATTTATCATCTTACTGAAATCATAGTATCCGTGACTATTTTAAGTTTGTGGAAATTACCACAGATGCGAGTATGACTCACAAGTACTCGTGACTCATGAGCATACCAAGTATGGCATCTGTCTAAGTACTCAGCCATATTCGTGTCGATAGAGTACTGAGTGTCAATTCTATGTTCTTGCAGTGCTCGTTGAGTGTGTCAAGAATCTTGAATCGATACTTGTTGCACTCGCATAAGTTGTTTTTTCCCATCAGAAATGATTTTCTTCATTTTAATATTGATGAACATGCCAAATACCCAAGTCATCTGTGTCAGCGAGTATGAGTTTGGTAACGAGTAGAACTCTCGTTGTGCATCTTTTTTTGATCTATATTTAACGGCTCAGGGGAACTCTCTGTAGCTCTGGACTATTCTCAAGACGATTATGTGTCCACTTACCTATATTTCCAATATCAAGTATCACGACCTATCCCCAAAACCAGATGCAAACACGTTGGAACGATGATGACCTATTCGGACAGGCCCAAAAACCGCATTTCTGACTACATCCTGATCTGTTTTCCGAAACCCAACTCAAGCTTACTGAGATTATGATTATGTCCTGTTTAATAAACCCTAAATGCATCTATATGAAATCTCTTGACAGCACGCTTACCTGGTTGCTAAGCCTGTCTTGATAAAACCCCGCACTCAAAGTCGCCTCAGTACCAAGAAGCCCTATCTTGACATTGCTTCCTGTTTCAATGGGTTTCAAGTTCGCTTCCTTAAGCTCTCTCGCCACGCAGTCACCGATATGCAGAAAAGGAACAGAACAGCCCCGCGAGAGCTCTTCGTACCATGCGTGCGAAACATGGCAGGGCATCACAATGCAACACGCCCCGGAACTCTCTAGAAACATCCTCTTTTCCCTCAGTGCTACCAAAACAGAACCACCGTGATTCGAGCTTACTGATTTCCTCGACGGCCCAAGATCGATCCCTGCTAGTGACGAACACAGCTCTTGTTTCAATTTCGGATCGCTGCAAAGCAATAAAGGCAAGCTCTCCTCTGTTTCCCTTGAAGTCCACTCAACGATTTTTTTCACGAAATCTGCCGTAGCCAGAGCCGAGGCTCCTCCGATGATTCCGACCGTGTTCGGTTGATGAAACAGGCGGGACCCCGAAATGGTCTTCGCGGAATCGTCAGACGATTTCTTGTTTTCCTCGGCTCGAGGCAGTATTGATGATTTTATAGCAAATGTTATTAGGGGCAAAGACTTTGGTAGGCCGCAATGGAGTCTGAGCAGAGACTTCCCGACAATCGTTCTCCCGACCTGTTGTTGCTCAGCGTTGCAGATCGATAATGGAAAACGCAATGCTGTACCGGCTCTGCTGTATCGCATTGTCATGATCCCATGAAAGTGTGAGTGCCCAACTGTAGGAACTTTGAGAAGCCCTGTGCTGATTAAACAAACCTATGAATCTATCATGTTAATTCATAATCGGATTCATATGATCAAATTACAAAGCTCCAGCAGAACCCAAATGGCGGAAGGGAGCATGTGGGAATTCATGATCCGATACCGATACTGATCTCCTAGATGCCTATATAATTCCAGACTTCAATCAATCATTACTCAATTATTCAGACCTGATTCTTTCTGACTCTCTCTCCACATTATTTAGGAGACTTTACTGCTTGGATTGGTAGGTATGGTCTCTTTGGTTTGGTTGCCTTGTGAATGTTATGTCTTTACTATTACAGGGACCCTGTGGTTTGTTTCCATGTTTCATGCTCCTTTGAATCGGTCCGGATTTATAAGCGGAGAGCATTAATTCACATCCAAGAAATTGTGTACGAGTACAGATTTATTTTGGCTGGGTTCGGATTTGAAAGTGGATAGTTTAATTCAAAGCCAAAATTTGTCACATCTATGAAGATTCCTAGTCTCATATTGGGTGATTTGAAGGCGGAGAATATTAATTCATAACCAAAATTTGTTATATCGGTAAAGATTCTGTTGGATCTGTCCGGATTTGAAAGCGGAGTGGCTTAATTCATAGCCACAATTGGTTGTATGGGTGAAGATTCTTACTCTGACAGTGCGAGTTTATCCTTATGTTGGGAGATTAGTGAATTACCTAATTCTACAAGATAAATAAAATTGTGTAAGAAACTTGAAACTTATATGCTATGTTTAATTTATTTATTATAATATATTTTTTATTTTTATATTTATTAATTGAGATGTGCTTTTAGTTAACATTTTGATTTTGATTTTGTTTAAAAAAAAATAATAATTAAAATTAAGTTGACATAAAATAGTAAATTATATTATTTTTTACATATAAGTTGATATTTAAGATGTAATAAATGTTGTAATTCTAATTTTAACAATATAAATATTTTTACAAGGATGTTTTATTTCACAATTTCTTTATTATTACTTTAATGAAAATGAAATTTTTATGGGAAGGGGAAGAAGAAGCACACATCATATTCTTCACATCAAGATATTGATCTACATGTAGTTTCATTAAATGAAGCAAAGTGATTTACATTGATATAATAATATTTAAATTATTAATTGGAGTAACATTAAGAAAAAAAATGAAATAAAGGAGAAAACGAAAGATTGTAATATGTAACCAAAAGCTTTTTGAATCAAAAAGGTTTCTATCAAAATTTGTAAGTATGCCAAGCTAGATTGTGGTTTCTAATTTGACATTTTATTTTTATTATTTTTATTTACTAGGAAAAAAAAGTAGAAAGTGATCTCAACAAAAACAATTAGCCATGTTAATTAGGAAAAAAAAAGTAGAAAGTGATCTCAACAAAAAAAATTGGCCGCATTAATTAATAATTGAATAAAAAACAATGTTATTATATCAATTTGGGGACTTACTTTCTAATCTTGCACCTCGATGCACAAGTTTTATATAAGTAATGTGTCTCTTTTTCTTTAACTATAAGTGGAAATTTATATTAAGCAAAATGTGTAGTCAAGACACACAACTGAGGTGCATAGAGAATTACTAGATTGCCAAAATTCTATGAGAAGTAGATCCAAATTAGTGATTGTCAAAACGCCTAAGAATAACTTAATTGACTCTATTTTTCCAAATACTCAAGAGCTACATTCCAACATTTCTTACATGAGTATATTCTTATGAATTAGTTACATAATGGTGGACAAAAGCAATACATTATTAAACTAGTTTTTGGGTTTGACTTCTTATCACCATTAGTTGGATTTCTATAGAAGATTTCTTCTCTTTCTTCACTACTTTTGTCCAAACTTCTTTTGAAGTAGGTGGAGTATTCTTTTATTCTTCTAGGCGTAGAGTATTTTGAACTAAGGAACCTTCTTGTTTTAGAGATTTTGCTACATCAATTTGATCTGCCCAAGATGATGTTGGTGAAGGGCTTGGCTTACCATGAGCTACTTGTCTCGAGTCATGTGGGACCGAATCTTCTGCATTCGAGCTTTAGGAAACCTATACTTGTTTTTTTCTTAAGAAATTCGAGCCACTTGAGGCAGAGGAGAAATTGGTGGAGATTTATCCCATGAGGCTATCCGATGATCCTTTGTATAACCAACCCACTAGGTTGATTTTCATTGTTGCTTTCTACTTTTCTTAAACCCATTCGGACTTTGAGTTGCTATATGTTTTGTTTCAAAACAAACCTTACACCATAACTCATAATCTATTTCTAAGTTCAGGAAAAAACTTTATCGATCAAAATAACTTAGTTGAGAGCCCTAAGTTGAAATCCATTTCCACAGAGATTCTAGCATGTGTTGCAATACTTTGCCTTCGAGTTTCATGAGAGAAAATTGAACTTTGTTAAAGCAATCCCAATGGCCTGAAGAGAGGGTAAACCCCAAAGATGCAGTAGTAGATTTGGAAGCCTCACCCAAATAGGTGTTTTAGTCAAAACCTTTGTAAAGAGATTGAAAAAGGGGGACTAAGGCTTCAAGCATAGGCCTACACTAACCCAAAACCATGGACCTTATTTAAGGATCAAATCCCTATATTCAGCACTATCAAACTCAACAACAAAAAATCCCTTTGCATAGGAATGAATGAAAACTTCTTCTTTGATCATTGGAATCCAATATTTTTTTATCCAAGCACAAAGATTTGCAAGCTGTGGCCAAAACCCAAAAAAGGGATAAACCAAGCTGCCAAATCTAAGAAAATTTGCTTCCTCATTAGCCTTACAACTAATGGGGATGGAAATGGGATGGTCTTCGCACACCAAAAGAGAGGAAGAGTGAACTAAACACTAATGCGGCATTGCATTCTTGAAAGGAACACCTCTTGAAATTCCATTGACAAGTTTGAGAGCCGAGAATGAGAAGGACAGAGGATGTTAAAGCCTAACATAGTTGTGAGTGCATTAAGTAGCCAAAAAGTATGCAGCATGAGTGACTAGAGAAAACTCTAACCACAACAATCGAGAGAAGCTCCATCACCAAAACATATTATAAATTCTTATAAACTACTTTTTCTCACATAAAATATTACATATGTAAAACTATTTACCACATATCTAACATATATATACAATAAAATAAAGAATAACAAATTTTCAAACAATAAAATATAATACAATAATAAATTTATAATTATTATAGGACTGACTAACCTATAAAATATAATTTTAAATTATTATCAATATAAATATTTAAATAAAAGAAATTATTATCATATCAACCTTTAACTTTCTATTATAAAGTATCTTATAAATTAGCTTTAACTTTAATATTTTACTAAAACTTTAATTTATGATTAAAAAGAAAAATAATTAATTTTTAATTTATCTTTTTGAATAAAATGCAAATATTGATTTTATTTTAAAATGTCAAAGATTATTTGATTTAATTTCATTTTCAAACTTTATAAAGGGTTTATTATTTCTTTATCATCTAGAATCTACCTATCGAATACAATCAAAAGGTCACTTTAAATCATTGCCCGTGGAGCAAACAAATTGTCCACTTTAAATTATTACCATCATTATCACTATCACCTATATGACACTCAAAATTATCCTCTTTAAATCATTATCATAACCATCCCACTCATGTGCTAATCAATATATGACACTCAAAATTATCCTCTTTAAATCATTATCATAACCATCCCACTCATGTGCTAATCACAATTGATGATATATTGAATAAGAAATGAAGTAGGAATTTGAAGATATAACTTTGAAACTAATAAATTATCTTACATGCTTTTTCCCACCATACTCGAGATTTACTTTTTTATATTCATAATGTTCCCACCATACTCGAGATTTACCAAATAGGAAAAATCAGTAGCAAAATAGTTAATGATACCCAAAGATTATTAACCAGGGATGCCTTCCTCCCCCGAGTCTTTATTCTTCTAGTTATGTGTTTTGCATTATTATATGGTTGCAGAAACCATGTTTGTTTTAGCCTAGTACAACACATTAAGATTAAGATCTTAAGAATCTGGATTCGAAAGTCTACTCACATCATAAGTTCCTTGATTCGATTCATGATGCCAAGTTGATGATTCATAAAAACAGTAAGGATATTGTCTACAGGTGAGGTCCCTATGGATTGTTGAGTTAAGTTATTAGGCAATTGTTGATTAGATAGAGAGTGAAATTGTATTTGTATTTGGAAAGTTAGTCTAGATGTGTGAACTCTAAATTGCGATGGATGTTTCATTAGACAAGCCATTATAACAAATCTACTAAAATATATTTGAAAACTCGAAATCTACATTATGAGGGTTAATTTTTCCTTAGATTTATAGATTCATTAATTATTGTGTTAAGTTTATGAATGCAATAGATAAAAGATGGAAAACAGAGAACAACGAAATAAAAGTCACAAACCACAATGAACACAAGATATGATCTAGGAAACCCTTACAGGAAAAAACCCAGCTGAAAGGTGAGTTTGTTCTGCTCTCTCTTTCTCTGAATAGAAATAAATGCAAGTGCAAAGGAGTGATACATGTGGCAAGTGGGCTACTACAATGCACAAACCCTCTTTGTTTGCTCTCTCTATCCACTCTTAGCTACTCTTCTCATCTATGGAACAAAATGCACTCCAATAAAATGGAAACCATTTTTCTCCTAGTGGCATGGTTATAACACAACCCAATAGCCAATTAAGGGTTAAATTTGACCTATTCAACCCTCAATATGAGTTACAAATTGACCCTTTTGGAGTCTTCTTCATAATCCACACATGACTAGCCCATTTTCCATGAGTAATAAGGTTGGCATGGCATCCTCTCGAATTATGATGGTCAATTTCGATAGATCAACTCCTAGGAGGCATAACTTTCTCAAACAAGCTTTGATTAAGGTGATCTTTTCATTATTGGAAAGGTATCAGTGTGTAGATTATAGAAAATAAGTCCGTAATAAGGCCAGGACCACAAAAAGTATTCATTTAAAGCCTCAAAACGGCTCCTAAAATTTTTCAATTGAAATTTTCCAAATTGGGAATATTGTAAAAATGACCCTACAAGCTTATTCCTCCAAATTTTTCACTCTAAAAGCATGGAGATGGATGGAAAATTATATGTTGATTCAATTTGGATCATACCTCCCATTTTTGGAGGCTTTTGGTTCCCAAAATATTTTATTAAATGAGGTGAGGAAATCTTTCCTCTACTTTCTCCCTAAGGTACCATTTAACCTCGCCTGGAAGTTTTCCTTTCAACCTAATCTGTCAAAGGTCATGCTACCTTTGTGTTGTAGTTCTAGACTTCTTCTATAAAACGGTATCCTTTATCAACTCTACCTGAGCATTTTGATCTAAATATTCTATAGAAGTTTGTACCTGCTCCTCTTCCTATGTGAAAATTCCTTGAACTATAGCAACTGGAAATTATTCTCCTAACTTTAATAGTTTATTTGTCTTTTGTAATTATTATTACAGCAAACAGTGAATAATTCACACTGCAATTCTTCACAATAAATTATGTTGTGGAAGTATAAAAACTAGAACTAAGAAATAGTTGCACACACACAATAAAAATGAGGCCATTATTTTTGGACAAAAGTCCCTAGAAAAACCCTGAAGGGAAAACCAGTGTAGCATATGAGGGTTTTATTACTATGCAGAAAAGATAGAGAATTGCAATTGTTAGCCTTCCTAGCTTAGCTCCGACAATTTATCTCAACTAGAAATATATTGACAAAAATATTTTCCCTCCCAGCAAATCGATCTGGCCTCTACTTGGCCACTCGCACTCCTCCCTGGCACTCACACCACTAGCTAGAAGTTCATAGTTAAGCCTCTAGGAACTTCGTTCTGCCTTAGAAAATCCTCCAAACAAGTCGTCATGCCTCCCTTTGCCTCTGGAAACAATTTTCTCTACCTCCTGGGATTAGATCCGGGCACTAGCAACTGAACCAATCCTCCTTTTAGCAACTCGCACTAGTAAACTAGGCAAATCGCACTGTAGAATAAAATCTCCTTTTCTCGATAATTCAACCTCCTTTCCTGACTTTGGATCACTAAAAAAACTCTTGAGAATTTTTCTAGAAATTATCACTGTGGAAAACCCCTGCTACTATCACTCCCTTGGCTCAAACTGCACCTTGTTGAATATTGTGCACTGGGTAATTCGAAATGCCTTGCTCACTTGATGTGTCTTCTCCAATCCCTTCGACCTACTCTTATAATCTCTTGATGGAGCTTCAAAAGCCAAGATCTAATCATGATCATGGCTCAGATAATCTTATACTCCATCAAATCAATTTTTTGGACGTCTCTAGAGAAAAATCGATTTTCTTAATTAATACCCATTAATTAATCAATTTTCCTAAGTTGGGCTTAGGAACTTTTTAATTATTAATCAATTAATTTAATTGAGAGGTTTCTAAGTGTTTTCTCTCGAAACCTTTTCTGGGTTTTTGGGACCTTGTGTTCCTTAGCCTCTTTGACACCTTAAAGACTAGAACATATGTTTGATACTACCATATCCATAAAAAATATAACACTCTCTGTTAGCGAGGAAGGTGTTCTCCACTATACCCATTGAACAACACGTAGTTGAACTATCTCACGTTGTTGATGTCTGACATTTGCCATACCTCCTTTCTTCACATCTTTGAACTGATCTAATTTCCTATCACTAGAAATCATTGTGAGGAAGTTAATCTGGCAAACATTGTCCACTAAGCTACTACGCATACTCTAATCTCACATTGTTGATGCCTCTGTGTTGTTGCTACTGCACTTCCACTACATTATTACAACCACTACAATTGTGTGTAATGATCTCCTAGAACCTAAATCTCCAACTCATGTAGGGTTGGTCCTCTGAAGCTAGACTCCCTTAGAGTCTTAATCTCCCACTATAAATAAATGGGAAATCTCATTGGCTAGAACTGCACCTTGCTCTCTGCAACTGGTCAATTCACACTATTTGTGTCACTACAACTAGTTTCACAATTATCTCTTGGGTATCTGATCACTCCTAGTTGGCTCTGCATTGTCTCTCAAGTATCTAAATGCACCTGGTTTTGGCTATGAAAACTATCTCTCGAGTATCTGACTGTGCTTGATTATGGCACTGCAACTGTCTCTCAAGTATCTAATCGTTTCTCCTTCTACCTAACTATTGTGGGTTCCAGTAGCAAAAGTATTGATCCATGTGAAGTATATACAACAATTGGATCTGATCTAAACTTCATGTTGATATTCCATGGACCCTACCCATTTTGGTAATCTTAAGCATCATGCTTCTCATCTATACAAAGGTATTATTAACATAAATACGAATTCCTCCAATCTGGAGGTCAACTCATCAATCTCTTTTGACGTTTTTGTCTGCTACCCCTTCTTGTCCTTCTTCCTCTTTAGACACTAGGTGACGTAGTGACCAAACTCACCACATCTGAAGCACTTGACCTTCGATATGTCCTTATTCTTCCTGATCCGAATTGGATCATTATATTGTTTTCCATCCATCTTGATGCATTTGGAGTTGAAAAAGTAGAGGAATCAACTTATAGGACCGTTTTTACCAGCGGGACCCAGTTTGGTGAAACAGGGTCTGAAACCTTCCGAGAATGTTTTGAGGCATCAAATGACGTTTTTTGGCTATAAAACTTTGCCGCTTTATCATGCACATTTTCATGTTATTCTACACACAGACCTTTCCAACGGCACAAGAAGCGTGTCAATTAGAGTCTGTATAGAAAAGTCATGCCACTCAGAAGTTGACCTTCCTGTTTTCACACTTATAGTTCGGAAGGATGCCACGTCAACCCCCACTATTCATGGAAAAGGGGCTAGCCACGTGATTGTGATGTAAAAGACTCTAGAAGATTCTATATTGTAACTATAGTTAAGATTTGATGTAGTCAAAATTAACCACTAGTAGGCTATCTGGCTATGTTATAACCGGGCCACTAGGACGAAGAGGCATTCCATTCTTTCGAGAGCATTTTGTTCCATAGATGAGAAAAGATAGACAGGAGAGATAGGAGGTAGAGCACACAAAGAGGATATGTGCATTGTAGCAGCCCACGGGCCATGGGCATTACTTATTTGTACCTACAGCCACATTTCCAGACAGAGAAAGAGAGCGAAGCGACCTCACCTTCTAGCTGGGTTTTCTCCCAAAAGGGTTTCCCATAGAGCATATCTTGTGTCTTATGTGTGTGTGAGTTTATTTTTTCATTCTTTACTTTTCTGAATAATTTCCATTTGCATGCATTCATTAAATACAATAAAATCTACAGATCTAGAAATTAAATAAAACTGTAATACTGTAGAATCTCAGGTTTTTAATATAATATTATTAGATTTGTTGTGACGAACTATCCAATGGAATATCCATGGAAGTTTATAGAACACTTCTTCTCTCCCTTCGAGTCTTGTCCCTAATTGGGACCCCTCTTTACCTTTCCCTTTCCTGCAAGGGCTATGTTCTCTTCTTCCTTCTCCACCTTCGGTCCCTTACTACTATTACTTATGGTACCGTCTGCGAGGTTCAGCCTTATCTCCTCTTGAGTGAAGTTAATCCATAGGCACTCCCAATGTAGAAGTGTGTCTCACCCATAAATCACTTGGACGAATGTATGCCACTCCTTGGAGAACCCATTGAGTGTCATGCGCACCAGCTCACTATATGATGGTTTATCACCTACGGCTGCAAGTTTGTCTATGATTCCCTGAATCTTGGTGAGGTAGGATATAACATCCTCACCCTTATGGATTCTGACTGACCTCAGCTTCTCCTTGAGAATCATTTTTTGATTCTGAGATGGATATTCATATAGCTTCACAACGACATCCCACATGTCCTTTGTTGTATTTTTATCTGCGATATGCATGACAATATGATCCCGTACTTCGTCTAGGACCATCTTCTTGGTCTTGGTCATCTCCTTATTGAAGGTTTCCAGTTGTTGTGGATTTGTTGGCTCATCCATTACATTTGTCACAAATTCCTTGAAGCTATGCTTATCCAATAGGTATTGCATCCTGGCCTTCTAGACACCAAAATTAGAGGCTCCATTAAGTCCTCCCTGATATCTGAGTCTTTTTGTGGCCATCTTTGCCTAACTCAAATAAAATGGAGAACTATATGTTGTAAATATCCTTCTCCTTTCGATAGATTAATCAGCCTCCCTCCTGTACTCACACTCCCAGATGGAAATGTGCAAATTTGGTTCTGCACTTACCTTTGGTGTCCTTCCCGGAACTCGCATTGCCTGCTACTCCTGTCTGGGAAACTTGTTGTACCTATAGATTTCCTTCTTTGGCACTGGCACATGTATTGTTGACCTTGAAGCATGCACTAGATGGACTGATAAGTCTACTATGGCCTTCTTCTACTAGAAATTATGGCCTCCTTTCCTACAACGGAAAAACTAGAAACCCTCACATAATTTCTGGAAATTTCCTCTCTGTGTGCTTTTCTCTTCCTGCCTACGTTGATCTACAACTGCAAAACCCTTGTTGGAAATCTTCTGCACTAGTTATTCTCTGTGAATCAATTGATTTGTTCATTGGAAACTCTGTCCAACAATCCTACTGCCTGTTGCTACAGATATGAGACAAAATCAAACTTTTCCTTCTCCTAAACTGGAAATTGGTTTTCTACCTCTCTGCAATTCACACCCCTAGCTTGTCCTATGCATATCTAGAAACGAGTGCTTCATATCTCCCTCTGAAATTGCACAAAATGCACTTCCTTCGCCTAGAGCTTATGATATGATCTTCTATGCTCTAATCCCATGTGAAAATTCCTTGAACTTCGGCAACTAGAAGTTATTCTCCTAACTTTAATAGTTTATTTGTATTTTGTAATTATTATTATTATGACAAATAACGAATAATTCACACTACAGTTCTTCACAATAAAATTATGTTGCATAAATAAAAAGACTGGAACTAAGAAATAGATTCATACATAGAATAAAAATAACATTTTTATTTTTGGACAAAAATCCCTGGAAAAATTCCAAAGGGAAAACTAGTACAACATATGATGGTTTTATTATTATGTAGAAAAAATAGAGAATTACAATTTTTATCCTTCTTGGCTTAGCTCTGACAATTTATCTCAACTAGAAATATTTTGGTAAAATTATTTTCCCTCTCAGCAAATCGATCTGACCTCTACTTGGCCACTCACACTCCTCCCTAGCACTCACAATACTAGCTAGATATGTGCAGTGCAACCTCTGGGAACTTCATTTTTCCTAGGAAATGCTTCCATACAAGTCTCATGCCTCCCTTTGCCTTTGGAAACAATTCACTCTACCTCCCTGGACTAGATCCAGGTACTAGAAACTCAATCGATCATCCTTCCCATAACTCACACTGCAGAATATAACCTCCTTTGTTGGATAATTCAGCATCCTATCCTAACTCCAGATCACTAGAAAACCTCCTGAGAATTTCTCCAGAAATTCTCACTACTTCAAACACTTGTTATTATCACTCCCTTTGCTTGAATTGCACCCTACTAAATACTCTGAATTGGGTAATTTGAACTGCCTTACTCACTTGATGTGTCTTCTCCAATCCCTTCGCCCTGCTCTTATAATCTCTCACTGGAGCTTCAATAACCAAAATCTAATCATGATCAATGACTCAGATAATCTTAGACTCTAACAAATCACTTTTCAGAAGTCTCTAGAGAAAATCGATTTTCTTAGTTAATACCTATTAATTAATCAATTTTCCTAAGTTAGACTTAGGAACTTTTTAATTATTAATCAATTAATTTAATTGAGAGGTTTCTAAGTGTTTTCTCTCAAAACCTTTTATGGGTTTTGGAGATCTCCTGTTCCTTAGCCTCTCTGACACCTTAGAGACTGAAACACCTATCTGATGCTACCATATCCATAAAAAAACTAGCATCCTAATCCAACATGAAAAGCTCATAAATTTTCATATTCACTACTAAGTAAATGCATATATCTTGGGGCATAGTGACTCTATATGTGTTGTCTCCCACTTTCTCCAGTCTCAAAGGGATAATATCCCAGAGACCTGATTTTCTTTCCATGACCTTGTAGCCTCTCCTTGTTCAACTATAACCATACTTTGTCTCCCACTCTAAATGATTTATATATTATGTGTTGATCATGCCTAATCTTATATTTTCCTCTGACTTCTACAATATCTTTTATACCTATAGATGGATCCACCTAGCCTTCTCAAACATTTTTCTACACTTAAGGCATTCCCTATAAGATCCTCCCTCACTCATCCTTACTGTCCATATGCGATATCCAAAGGTGAATTTGGAAAATAGCATAAACAGCTTCCAACTGGGAACTTACCAACATACGTGTGGATTGCTTTGTTATAAGAGTGTTGTATATATACTAGATTTTCTTCATAAGTCTTCATATGCTTCTAATCATAACCCCTCAAAAGATGCACCAAAATCCTATTGACTACTTTTGTTTTCCCATTTATCTATGGATTCAATGTTGTAGACCTCTTTAAATTTATGTCCATCTTCTCCCACAATGTAGTCCAAAATACACTAAGAAATCTCGTGTCCCTATCTAAAATGATGTTCCTTGTTATCCCAAAGTACACCCAGACCTATCCAAAGAACAAGTTTGATGCTTATTACTCGTTGATGGTCTTTTACAGGGTATTAAAACACACATCTTGTTGAACTTGTCAACTATCACAAATAGGTAGTCATGTCCCTTCCTAGTTATTGGTAAAACTTCCACAAAGTCCATGAAAATGCTTTCCTAAGGATGAGTGGGTACAAACAAGGGACGATATAGACCCTGTTTCCTATTACTAGGCATGTCGGTAGACCAAAACATACATCATCTTATGAACATAACTACCTTTTCTTGCATCTTAGGCCAATAGATATACCTCTGCAAGTTGGCCACTATCTTACATACACCAAAGCCAATATGGAGGTGTGAGCTTCTTTGATCCACTATATTTGATCACATTTAGGAACACATAACTTTTCCAACATGTAGAGTAACCAAGATGGTGGTCAATTATGTTGTAACCATAATGCACATGAATTTGGCTCTGGGAACTGCTAAAACACCTCCTTAAAGTCATCATCCTTGAAGTCAATTATGTTGTAACCATAATGCACATGAATCTGGCTCTGGAACTGCTAAAAAACCTCCTTGAAGTCATCATCCTATGTATATGCCTCTTTGTATGCATCATGGGTGAAAGGATCCATGTTCATAAGAGTTCCCAAAGTTGTGATCTTTGATGTGGGTGGCCTTGAAAGCATATTGGGCATCTTGTTTGTGTTTTCCTTTTTGTACTTGAACACCGAATGAAACTATTGTGAAAACCCCATCCACTTGTAATGTCTAGTTTGTTGTAACGTATTCTAAGCCTATAGATAATGTAGTGGTTGGTAATCTATGTGGATTATTATTTCCTTTCCCATCAAATAGAGTTTCTACTTCTTCACAACTTGCACCAGAGCATAGAGATTTGTTTATGGTGTTGGATGTCGCCAACGTATAGGGGGTCTCCCCAATGTGAAGTCCCAATTAAACCTCACATCATTTGGTATAGAAGCCCCATCTGGATATAAGGTCTAACCACCATTGAAAGTGATCTTAGAGGTATTCCTTAGCTACAAAATGCACACAAGAGATCATATGCATAACTTTGGGGTAGCAAGTGTGTAAAAATTATGAGACATCAAGTTTAAAGTGTAAAGGGAGCTCCCACGACAGGGAAATAAGAGATGAGCCTCTAATATAAAAGTATTAGTACAATCCTAAGAGAGACACACGATAGAAAATGAGAAAGAGTCGTTGATTAACCTACAAATTAGTTCACAAGATAACCACGATCATGTAAACACATAAAAACACCCATTCAACAAGATTCATATCTAAAGAAACAAAATGGTCCATTCTCTTTTGTATGTATAGCATAAACATATACTGCAAAAATATAAAGAATAGTCTTACAACATTTATGATACTTGCATGAAAGGGTGCTAGCTCCAAGAACTTCTAATAATTAAATGGAAGATCCAAGTACATTGTTACATTGATGAAACACTAGCCCCAATAGTGGAACATGAAGCTACCACTTACTTCTCCAAAGAATGATATTCTCCCCTATGCACAACTAGAGAAGCCAAGGTGAAATCTCCAAAAGTTCCTCAACCCCTCATTTGAGTTATGAGGGCTTATTTATAACAAATGATAATGACCCTTGAGCTTCCTCATGGCTCTTTGACTTTTATAACCTATGGACTTCTATGTGGATCTTCATATTCCACATGTGTCTCTTGGACTTCTTTTACATTGAGCTTCTTATTCATAAAGGACAAATTACATACAAAAAGGTGGCTATATAAGAAACAATGATAATAAGATAAAACTTCCTCATGTAGGAGGAAAAGACAAATCTATGGCTTGAGATTGAAGTTCATTAGTGATGTAAGAGTGACATGCTATGAACTCTTCTTCAATAAATTTAACTCTAGCTGGCAGATCTATGATGTATCACATCTTCACCTCCAATGCATCTAACAAAATAGATTTGGAGTTTGATTGTATACTAATCCACAACATGGATAACTTCATGTGAATTTTAGTTGGCACAATCACGTATTGTAGAATAGCATTCTTGGTCACCTCCAAGACTTCTTGACTTGCTACTTGCCTGATTTGTTCAAATAATTATTTTAACTCCTGCATGATGACATCTTTACTCTTGATTTCTCAAAGTGAACCCATAGAAGGTATTTTATGTTTCCATGTCAGGGACTCTAAACTACTATGCAGTGGAACATAAACAATTGTGGTGTTGGTTGCCTGTTCACCGAGATGGTGTTGAATTTCCACGACCCTGGTGCTAGGATAGAATCTTAAATCTCTAATGCTACCAAACATGGAAAATTTTAGGGGCTAATATTCGCCCAGTGGGCTAATTTTCCATTATTTTTCCACAAAAAAATTCGCCAATTTCCATTTTTATAAAAGATGATTCGCCCAAATTTTAGAATATAAAATTATTTTACCTTAAAAATCGCCAACGTTATATAGAGACTATATATAAAATGATTATAAATTTGAATAATTTTACAAATATATCAATAAACATTTTATATTTTTCATATTAGGGATTAGTGAGATTTGCTAATGTTTTAAAGTTCAAGAAAATTTTCCATCCTTAAAATTTTCCCTGCTACCAAACCAAGAATCTCAACAAAGCTACTTTGCACATCGGAACAATATAATGTAGTAAATCAATCATGTGCACAATAAGAAAAATATCAACAATATATGTAACCAAACTTCATTATATTATCAACATATAATACAACAATCTAGGGCTCTCGTACAAGGTATAATGGTCCTCAATTATCCACAAGTACAAGCATACAAGATACAATGACAATATTGCTACTCTAGTGCACAATCGTAACCTCTATTTCGTATCTCGTCTCGTCGGTCCTTCGCTTCTAATCTTCTCTCTAGCTTCCCCTTAGTCCATCAAGAAGCAACACATAGAGACTCCAAGAGGGTTGCCACCCATCACTGTTTCAAGTCACTTCTACTACAATGAACATGACCTGATCCAATTTTCTCCTCTAGGCTGGCCAACGCCTAAGCTCCAATCTGCCAATCGAGTAGCTTCTTCATCCATCAAAGAGCTACACATTAGGCTCAATTCGTCACCTAATGGACAATTTTCAATGTCCTTCTTGTCACGTTGATCTAGGGCTACTTTGGGTACCTACATGCTTCCCTCCAGTAGTCCAAAGGTGCCCAATCCAATCACCAATCCTCACTGTGGAATTTGCCCACTGGTTAGGGCTTCTAGCCTCCACGTCAACCCTTCCTACTTGGCTTCCACAATATGTAGTAATTTTCATCCAAAATGGTCTAAATCTAGACCCAATACAAGTCAAATCTGGCTGCAAACATATCCCAAATCTAGTGTTCAAACTTTTGTAGAACTGTGACCTGTTAGGGCATAACTGTGATCCAAGTTAGCCCTACAAAACACCCGCACAGTCTCGTCTCTAGTTGTGGCTTCCCTTTTCTAAACTCATCTACCTATACATTGATGGTCTAGGCACACATTAACCCCCAAACAGTCCTACGACACCCATGTTCTTAGGTGTTAGGGCCTATGGCCTACCCACAACAACCTCCAAGGCTTACAACCTCCACAAAACAGAGAATCCCACACTCAATTAACACCAAAACAGACCTGTGATTTACCTTCTCTCCTCATCCCTACTGTAGGATGAACTTTCCCTTCAAACAGTCATGAAAAGGTTACAAAACAAACCTTTCCTCCTTCACTGAAGTGCCTCCTAGCCTGCGGCCAAATAAAAGGTCTTCGCTTCCCTTAGATGAGTTTCTTCTTCACTCTTGTGTTGCCCTTGTATTGCACTCTTGGATGTGTAGAAATGAACCTTCCTCACCTTCTATTTATATACATAAGAAGGGCTCCACAAATTCACCAAGAGACATGACTTTTGGACATAACTACTTCAAGCCTACATGACTTGATTGTCCAAAAACCCATTATTAACTTCAAAAATTCATAGCTTGTCTTCTCCAACTCGGATTTCGACGATTCTCATTGTGTTGGATTCCCCTCTCCATCCTTTATCATCTCCATCCATCACATGTAAAAAATTCCACATGGTTTGGCTCAAACATTGATGGGTACAAAACCCCAACCTTGGGTTCCAAGCCCATAAATGACTTTTGTGGTGATCCAACCTCCAAACTCTAAACTCTAGGGCTTGGAGTACATCCCAAGCTATCAAAAATCAATAGATGGTTATAGTTCTGAGTATGCAGCCTTAACTGTGCTCTATCCACCTCAGCTGCTAACCTATCTTTCTTGACCAACCGCTCAAGGATGCTAATATATTTTATGTCCCAATCCTATATTAAATCGACAGTGGTGCATGTAACCTTTCAAACCTTCAAGATTTCTTAAGACCTTTTCTGAATTTCTACCAGGGTGCCATTACTTCATGCGAGAGAATCATCTCACTGTATAGATGCTTCATGGTGTCTTCCATAGGATTTAATTCTTCTAGTATGGATGGTAGCTTTGTTGCGTTGACACTGGTAAAAGACAACCATTGATTTTCCATGGTGCGACGGTCAACCTTTTTTTTGTGGCAGCTAGCTCCTTTCGTAGTTGTGCATTCTGACTCACGAGATACTTTGTATTATCATGTGTTGTTGTTGCAAATGCCACATTTGCTACAATGGCTGCTCGAGGATTCCTCCTAGTGTTAGATGTTATCACCCTTTCTGTGGCTATGGAGACAGGATGAATAGGGTCATTTGGAAAATACCTTCACCTCTCCTGTACAATTCTCTTCTTTAGATGGTCAAAGGTAAAGCTGGATATATTCATAACCTTGTCTTTAGGTGGAGGAACAATTCCCATCTCGCTAAATGGGAGATGGCCACTGGTGAGAGGAGGTTCTGACTGAGTGGTGGGCTCATCTATAATTGGTTCAATGTCTTCCTCCTCTTCTAGTTCTGCTTCCATGTCACGGGTCATCTGTTCTACCTCCATTTTCTTTACGACTTCTTCCTCTTGTTTGTTTTTCATCTCCTCTTCTTGAAAGTTCTTTTGTTGTTGTTGTTCTTCTGCTCTTCTCCTATCTTCCTCTACTTTCTATGTTTGCATGATTTATTCCTGTTGTTTCCTTCGTAGCTCTTTTTCTCCTCTCTTCTTTAATTCTTCTCCTTGCTACTCTTCTTCCTCCAACCTTTTCTTCTCCTCCTACCTTTGCTTCTTTTGTTGCTCCACTTCTACTACACCTTTGCAAAGAGGATCAACCTTGAATTTTCTGTTGCTTTTTACTACTGGATCATTCTTTGGCCTCTTATTTGATATTGCAATGTCAGCTTGGGTAGTCACTTCTTGTTGAATCTCCTCCGTGTATACATCTAGTACCTATGGAGCATGGGAGGGTCCTGCCTCACCTCATGGTCGATCCTTTCTCAATGCATTGTACCAGTTCTTGATTTTCTCATCTTATAGTAACATCATAGGTACATATGGCCAGTTATATCATATCTTAGTACAATGTTGTCTACAAACATTTATGAATTCATATCTATGAAAACCCATTACTCAAAAATGAAGATGCATAAGTTCTTCAATTTCAATTTTAGCCCTTCTTAAAGCTCTTAAGCTCATAGAGCCAGATTTGCAAATGAAAAGAGGGCCAATAAAGACTTATTCTTCAGTTGTATTTGTGCAGACAAGCCATTGTGTAACTAATATGAAACCTCTTATAAGACCACCTTATTGGTCACATACCTCAGCATAAGATGAGGGGAATTTTGGCCCCTGAAATCTCTGATGAATGTGCCCTATGGTGAAGCCAACCAAACTAAAACCTCATAGATTGCCTCCTTCACCTGATCTATCATGCAGGGAGGTTACGTCTCAAAGATCGTCTTATACAAAATTGCAAAGAAATGCTCAACCAACTTCATATAAACTCCCAGAAAAATGACTTATGACAATAGTCTGCAATAAAAATAGGCAAGCAACTTCTCTTGAGGGGTCCAGTTCTATTTCATCCCATTGAATTCATAATGGGCATAGATTCCATCTAGCAAATAAGTGGAAATGTATAAATTTGGTGATTGTTTGGCTTGTAAAGTTGTTTTGGCCTATTGTATATTAATTTGTAGTTCATGAGAGATAATGTCAACCCAGCTGACTTTGCCTCTAGAAACAACCAGGTTGAGTAAATACACCCAATTCTCCTCAAAGTATTTTTCATTCTTTCGCCCATGCAATTTGCTGCACATTGCCATAAGATACTAATAAACCTTTCTCAAAGATTTAGTCTTGTAAAATGCACTTGGCTTTTGGTGGAACTTCGCAGGATCTTGCCACCATGACTTGAGGACCTCCTTGGTATTCAAGTTTTCCCAAGTTGCATAAAACTGTGTATTCAAATATTTGCTTGGGAGTTACCATATTGTAATAGGAATGTATGCCATGCGGATGGTAGGTGGAAATTTCATTCCCGCTTTCACTGCTGAGAACTAGATTCTTGCTATCCATATGTAACAAGATCCACTCAATAGCTCCTCCATAAGGTAATATTGGGAATATGCATGTCACTCTATGCATTTTGGACCTCTTGATGTTTATATATACTTCCATGTCTTCTAATTTTTCCGAGAATTCCTTTTGCATGAATGCATCCTTGATATACTGCCATGAGACTTTTAGAGATTTATCAATGAAACACTATGTGTCTGATAAGATAGGAACGATTGGTTTAGTACGTTTCACTGCCTCCTTAGTATTATTCTTTGAAGTTTATTTTTATGTAGCTTGTTGAGTGGTAGGAGGCATCATTTTTGCAGAAGATGAAAGATAAATATGTTCTATATCTGTAACACCTAGAAGTGGAAAATCACTCATGGCGAACAACAATTAGTTCCTAAAAATCCCCTTTCTATCACAAGAAAATTATACAAAATAAAGTGATTAAGGAATATTTAGGAAAGCTGGGAGCACAAGTCTATCAAAAGTGAGGCGGGTTGGCTTTACTAGCCACTGGAAGTGCACACTATGCCAAGGCAAGGAAGAGGGTGCAATTCAGGATAACAATGCACAAACAAGGCTTTAATGGAGCTTAGAATTATGCCATGCAAACTTGTGAGAGAGAGAGAGCTTCTTCTAGGCACAAGTCACATCAGCAAGAGATAAGGAGGGGCACACTGCTAACTGAAAGTGCACACTGCGCTAGGGAGGCTCAGTGAGGTTGCGGGTCATAGTTACAGTGGGTAAATATGCCTCATTGTGGCTTGAAAGTGCATTAATCACTCAGGAAGGGATCCTTTTTTTCTGGGCACAACTTTTAATCACAAAGGGTGCATGTTTTCTATAAGTGCAGTATGCTTAAAGACAAGCTAAAAAATTGCTAAGTGGTGATCACCAACAAGTCAAGAATTTTGTAATAGTGAGAGAAACAAGATGTAAGTGTTTATAGATCCAATTGCAATCATGACTAGAAGATGAAAGGTCATGGAATGCAAAGAGTCAATTGAGATAGCAAGATGACCCTTGCTACAACAAGAATGGATACAAATGACACTTCATATGCACAAAGCAGATCAAAATACCACTAAGGGAACAAAAGTTCCACTAAAAATGAAAAAAGAAAACAAAAGAGACACTTTATAAAACTTACCAAGAATTGGCACACTGGAGATCAAGAATGAAGAAAAAATCCCTATGATGAGAGAATGTACTCAACCTAGAGTGAATAATGATTGTGAGAAAGAATAATGAGTTGGTATGCTTATAAAGAAAATCTACATGCAAAGAAAGATCAGGGTTTCAACGCATGCTCACCACTTGTTACTTGATGAGTGAGTTAGTTAAGTTAAGTGGGAGTAGGTCCCAATTTTCTAAGAGTGCACTTTGCATTCAAACAAGGAAGGGTGCATGTGTGAAATACTAGAAGTTTGTATATGTTGTTGACAGAGAGTGCACTATTGTTGAGAACAAGGAGTGCGCATTCACTGTGAGACAAAAGTGTGCTCAACTGTGAGAAGGAAGTGCACTCATGCTCAAGGTGGTGTCATTTCCTCCGACAATGCATGTGTAGTCACTAGCTTTAGGAAGTGCACTTTCTCTAGGAGAAAAGGAAGTGGTCTCTTGATTTTGTGTGTTGTGCATGATGAGTGATGATATTTTGGTTAAGTCAAAGAAAGATAATGTTTTTCCTATCTTTAGAAAGGAAACATGACATTTCAAAAGATGAGAAGACAACACTTAGGAAACTTTGACCTAGGAGGAAAAGCAACACTTAGAGATGTTGGAACAATGGTCGACACTTAGAAAATCATGAACTAATGATAAGATGACATGTGTAGCTTGAAGCAACAACTCATGAAAACATACATAGGCTCCAAAATTGAATAAGGAAAAAAAAATTGGAGGGTCGTTGTCACAACAACAACAATCTCCTTGCCATAGGTAGGATAGTTCAGAACCACTCCATGAAATACTTTAGAATGGTAGCATATAGGTCTTCCTCCCTTCGTCGAGACTATTCCCAAAACATACCTACTCACGTCTGTCTCCACTTTGAAGGGTTGTTGCAAATTTGGTAACTCCAAAATTGGTGTTATATTGATCGTCTTCTTTAACTCCTCAAAGATCCTCTACTACCCCTTCCCCACTAGATTCTCTTACCACTCATTGCTATTAGATCAAGTGGTGTTTCTACCGATGAAAATGAGGCTATGAATTTCATCAAGTACTGTGTTGCTCCAATAAAACTCCTATCCTCATCAACATTAATAGGCATTGGCCACTTGAACATGGTGGCCTCCATCTTGGCAAGACTTATCTTCAACTCTCCACCTATCAAAAATCCCAGATACAACAAATATTTTTATGCAAACTCACACTTCTTGAGATTTTCCAGTAGCTAGTGCTTCTTCAATGTCTCTAGCACCTACATAGAAGATGTTCTCCTCCCAAGTAGCACTATATACCAGTATATAATCCAAACAAACATTAACAAATGAATATATAAAAGGGTGTAGTATATCATTCATTAACGTCATGAATGTAGTCAGTGCATTGCATAGGCCAAACAACATGACTAACCGCTCATACAGATTATTCTTGGTTTTGAAGGAACTCTTCTAGGTATATTTTTCTATAACCCAAAATTGGTGATATCTAGACTTTAAGTCTAGCATGGTGAAGTGTTTGGCTTGTTGCAACTAATTCAACAAATCATCTATCCTAGGATAGTGGTACATTTTCTTAAGTGTAATTTTGTTTAACGTTTTGTAATCAATACACATCTGCTAAATCCCATCCTTATTTGGCACGACGATGATGGGTGTCCCACATGGTGAGGTACTTGGTTGAATAACATCATGTTCTGGTGGTTACTGCAATTACTTCTTCATCTCATTTGCTTCTAAAACAAATTGTCTATACAACCCAACGTTTTGCAATGAAATTTTTGGCAATAGTTGAATCTCATGCTCCACTTCCCTCTTGAGTGGTATCCCTTTAAGCTCTTAGAACACACCCATGTATCCCTATAGAAAATATTCCAATTGTTTCTTTTGTTCCTTAGTGCAACCCTTCGGGGATGACTAATCTCAGATTGACTCTTCTACAAATTGATTTTCTCTCAAAAACAACAAAACATACTTCTTTCTAGAACTAATCTACTTTTTGGCCTAGTTAGCACTTATCAGTGAGATCTTTGACTTGTCCTTCTATGTGTTGATGATAAAGGATATTTTTTTCTTTGATGAGGTAGTATCGGTTGGCTCTTTTTGTGAAGATTGCAACCTACATGTACATATAGGGACTCTTAAATACAAATCCACATACATTAAGTGGAACTACATCTAATTCTACTTCATTAAAAATCAACACTTAGCAAATTCAGTTCTACATTGTTCGTTTACCTTTATCTTTTCCTCCCTGTTGACCCAACCCAATGGATATCAACTAGGATGGCCATGTTCTCTAGATCCAATTTATTGACAATATCTACTGCTATGATGTTCACCTATGATCCTAAGTTGAATAGATCATCAATTTTCGTCTTCTTGACCTATATCTTTATATGGAAGAGTCTAGTCATTTCCTTTTCTTCCTGTTGTTGAAGGATACTCAAATTCACCCCCTTCTGCACTAATGTACATGAAATCTTCTCATCTATGCATGAACTATGTTCCACTTGATTACTCAAATCTGTGGCCATGATATTTTTCTTCTTAGCATCTTTCTTTTGGTTCTGAGCTCTAGATATGACTTCCAACACTTCCCCTCTGTATGATAATCAATGTTATAGTGGTTGTTGGGATATTTTCACTTGTGTGTTGTAGATACTATATTTTTCACTTTTCCCCTTTCCATTTCTTCTTCCCCTACTTGGAAGTTTCCAAGTGCTTATTTTTCTTTGACCCACTTAATTTCCATTTCTTATGGCTTATGTTCTACAAATATTATACTAGTATATAAGCATCATCCAACGTTTTGGGTTTGAACAACATTACTTGATTATTCAAATGGTTGTGTAGAACCCCCAGATACTAAAGGAGCACATATGGGTTCTTTGGGGAGATAACCAACATTATTTCCAAATTCCTAAATTCAGTGGTGTACTCTTGTACACTCTATTTCTAACTTTCGCTTGAAGTAATGCTATTAGATCTATTGGTCCTCTACATACCCAATAGGGTAGAAATTTGACTTTATTAGAGTTTTGAAATCATCCCACTTAGTCATTGGAGCATCCCCCTCCAATCTTAGCGTTCCTGTTGGGTTGTGTTATATTCTTTCCACGACTCGCCAACGTAGTTAACCAAGGGGTTAGAAGGGGGGGTCCTTCGTTGCGCTGATTACATAGCGGGGGGAGTCATAGGGGGTTTGAGGGGTGTGAGTAACCCCACTCTATGGGGTTTTGGACCCTATGTTAGGTTGGGCGGACCTACCTACGGTTTTGTGCATGAATTTTCACACATGGTTTTGGACATGATGGTTTTCTGTCCATGGTTTTGGACACAATGGTTTTCGGTCCATGGTATTGGATGCTCCGGCATGTATAAATATGTATTGTAACATTGAAAGGAACATAATGAAAATTCAAGTTAGTAGTTCCGGTTTTGGGATCGGGGGGATAATCTCTGTGTATATGTGTTTTATGTGTCATGCTCTCACATTGTTTATTTTCTGTGTTCTAGAATCGTATGCAGGTAATTTCTATATGAGGTTAAAACCTACAGTTTCCGTTTGGATTTCCCACTAGGTCAAGGCATGCCTATTTAATTTTAGACGTGCAAATGAAATTTTATGTTCTTCCTATATGTGATGAACATGAAAATAAACCTTTAGTTGCTACAACCAATTATTTAACTTCAATGTGTCCATCTCACCTTGATATAGTTTGATATTAACCTTCACTTCCATCTTGAATAGGAACTATGAATGGTTCATGATGCTAAAATTGGGTTTTTCCTTTCTGGGTTATTTCTAAAATTCCCTCTTTGCTTCTTCTTGATCCCCTAGTTTCCCCTCTGATCAAACCCTTGTGTTAGAACCTCCATATTCTCTTAATATCCTGTGCTTATTGGTTAGGTCCACCATGAGGAGGCTCACATTATTGTTTATATTTGTGACTTTTTCTTCCATTTGCACAAACATGTCCTTCATGGGATCTTAAGGGTTATCAATAGATTCATTGACTATGGATAGGGTTTTATGAATTTCATCTTAACCGGTATAGATCATCTGAAACTCCCCAAAATATACCCAAAAAATATTGCTTAGATACTAATATTATATGTTATCCTTTCATGGATATTCCATTGGAAAATTCATTACAATTCATCTATTAAAATATATTCGAAAATTTGAAATCTACATTATGAGGGTTAATTTTTCCCAAGATTTTTGGATTCATTAATTACAATGTTATGCTTATGCATGCAATAGACAAAATATGGAAAAAAAAAAAAAAAA
>APFE030601687.1:162568-185135 GCA_000404065.3 Pinus taeda | reverse complement strand
TTGAAAAGATGGAGGATATTGATAAAATTGAGCAAATCTCCCATAAGGATTTTGCATACCTTGTACCCATAATTGAAAAGGATTTTGAGGTTGGGACCAAGGTTGTTGCCAAGGATTCCAATTTGGTGGGGGTTGAAAGTTCATAGAGTTGTTAAACCCTTGTTTTTGTTGCCCCTGCCAAGGTCTCCTTGCAACAAAACAGAGATACTCGATTGTATTTGGATCTTCTTGAAAGACAGCTTTGAGCCCAGGGATTGAAGAACAATCCTTGGTCTCATGATTCTTTGAACAGATTACACATGTTTCTACAACTTTTGCATCCAAGGGACATTCCCTTAGAGCATGTTTCTTTCTACATTTTGGGCAAAATATGGCCAAAGCTTTAGCTTCTGCTTTCTGCTTATTGTGAATCTTAAGAGTGTCTAGTTGCTCACTAAGACTCCCTAAGATGTCAGTTTTGAATTCATCAAGCATGTTTCCAATCTCAGCCCTACTTACAGATCCATTTGCAGATTTGTTTGCTCTGATGAGAGAAGGATCTCTAGGCCCTTTTTGAGTTTTAGATTTCCCCCTTGAGAGATGGACACATAGCTCTGCTATATCATGAAGTGGAAGTTGAGATATGTCTCTTTTTCCCATCATGTTCAAAATATCTATCCATTCATCTCTAATGGCTTTTAATAGAAGGGCTTTCAAAGTTTCCTCATCTAAGTTACTCATTTTTGCTCTTTTCAGGTTATATTGGAATCTTTCAAGTAAATCCTCCAAATTTTCATCTTCCTTTTGCATCATCTTGAATACCTCATCCTTGTGATTGGTGGGCATACAATAGTCCAGGTACCTATCCAAAAATGTTCGTTTCATATCATTCCAAGTATTAATGGATTGAGTGAGTAATCCCATGAACCATTTCAAGGCTGCCCCTTTCAATGTTGAAGGGAACATTTTGAGTTTTTGAGCGTCTTCCAGATAATCATAAGTTCGACACACGATCTCAAACTCAAATAGAAATGTTTCAGGGTCCTCATTTCTTAATCCATGGAAGTTTGGGAGGACAGATGGCGAAATGTTTTTCATTGAGGCTTGGGAGTCATCATCGACTATAGGAAATCCGAATGAGTTGTCTTCATTCCTATTTCCTCCAATGTTACCCCTACCACCTCCATTATTTCCTCCTCCACCTCTACCTCTACCTCTACCTCCTCCAAGTCTGGTTTCTCTTTGTTCTGCCATGGTAGTTTCTTCAAAGACCTCAAAGTTCTTTGGTTCCTCTACCAAGGGTGAATGAGGAGGAATTTCTCCTTCTTCCTCAGGTGATTCTATTTCTTCAATTACAATCTATCTCCCTGTAGAAGAAAGGAAAGAATCTCCTTCTAATTCGGATTCAATAGATGGTGTGGGAGAGTCAACTACTGCCTCTTGAATTCCAGGAATCCTAGAGCTAGGAGTATGAGTTGGAGATGATGGAGGCGTCTCTTGCCTATTTCTTGAAGTAGATGGAGTTGTGAAAATCGAATTCTTGGCTCTAGCTAAAAACCTTCCCCTAGAATCTCTTGCTCTATGCATGTCATTTTTTTTTTTCTTCAAGTCAAGTTAATAATTCTCTTTCTGATCTTCCAGGTCACTCTTGGTGCAAGAAGAGAGCATACTCAAGAAAATATTAAACCAATAACTTTTCTCTTTTCTGATCCTCCAGATCACTCTAGGTGCAAGAGGAGAGCATACTTTGCGAGGTTATCAATTTTCCTTTCTTGAATTTTTTTTGTTTTTATATTTTTTTTTTTTAGAAATTGGCTACGTAATTTCACTTCCCCAGCAACGGTGCCAAAATGTTTGGTCAATTTAGTGATGTCTAAATTGCAACTTTTAAATGTCAACCCGGGGCTCGTAAGCTGATGAAGTGAGGTGTACTGTATGTACTTAGGCAACTATTTCTTAAGATTTTTTCGTTTTTAACTTTTTAAGTTTGTTTTCAAGTATATCTCTCCTACTGTGATGTGATATAAATGAAATAAAGCGAGTGAAGTGTGTGAGATTGTGATGAGATTTTTATAACTTAAAAGTATTCTACGAGAAAGCTTGAACAACAACTGAAATGAAATCAACTCTTAAAGGAAAATAAAGGCATCAAATAAAATACTAATGACATTGGCCCAGTATCTCTGCTGCTGCAAGAAAATGAAGATGAAATATATGTCAAATCTAGCTAAAAATAAAACTAAGTAATGTGAAACTAAAGTAAATCTACAATAAAAGAAAGACTAGTCACAAATACTTTAACTTCTTCTTAACCTCTTGTCCTTTAACTGAATATATCATGTGAGAGACAATTAAAAATAAGCCAAGAAATTGTGAGTTCTTGAACAACTAAACCAAGCTGTGCTAAGTGATATTTTGGTCCTCAATAAAGATATTAAATTATGAAGAAGAAACCATCAATAGATAAACAACTTGATGTCTAAAAGTAGAAAGCAATTATGCAAATTAACGAAATGATAGTAAGGAAATAAAGGCTGCAAAACAAGGAAGGTCAGCAGCATAGACAAGATGATCACAAGTGTCACTAGTTGTGAAAAAGAAAAGAAAGAAACTGTCCCAGGCACGCCTAAGAAACCTGCATAACACACTGATCAGTCATGGAAAAGTGCAGAAATATAAATAAGCAGAATTTAAAATGTATATACAGCTATTGTACATGATCAAAACACAGCAATCAAAGACATTCTGTACAACTATTATACATGAAATAAGAAAAATAAATGCAGGAAATTAAAGAGTACTATACAGGCCTTCAGTAAACAGGGGCCCTCTGCCTACTCCAGCCGGTTCAATGATCAATTACACGCTCAAACGGAAAACAGTCTTCTCATATATTGTGCATTGAAATAGAAAGTACAGTGGGAGTTCAAAATTACATATCAGCAGCTAACAGCTAACTATCTAGCGTTCAAAGACGCTTTATTTATAATAGGGGAAAGCAAACTAACTTAATGAAAACTAAGCTATTCAAGAAACTGCGTAAAAACACGTAGTCTTGCTGCGTCCTCGGATTTAGGCAACGGTCGTTGTGGGCATTCAATCAACTGTTGGATTCATGTTTCCCACTATCTTCGTGGCTGAGAAAGATGCCACCTATTCTTCACGTGCTCTAAAACAGAACACGCAGAGTCGTGCCACCGCTAATGACTTCTGTTGACCGTAGTTGCCTCCTCGTTGACCACGGGTTTTGATGACTGGTTTGGGTGAGCTGGAAGGACACACACCATGTCCTTGGTCCCATGAACTTGCCCATGTGGCTCTTCTTCCCGGAGGACACCTGGAACATATCATTTAATAAAACAGCTGCGGAATCAGGGGTTGGCTACGGAAACCGGGATCAGCTGCGAAAACCCTGTGTGAGCTGCGGAAACGCAACACTTTGAACCAAAATTCTAAACCAAACATAATAATTAGCATAATTAGCAAACCATGTAAAAAGTCCTAAAATACAATGATTTTAGCAATTTGATGGAGGGAATGAGTGGCAAAAGAAGGAAATGAATAGGAAAAGGAGGTTGAGAGGATGTATAAAGAAGTGTAGGTTTGAGGCTCAACACTTCCTTTCCTTGGTCTGAATTCCTTTCAATTGAGCCTGCTAAATCATCCAAGGAGGCATTTACCAAATATTTTACTGTAGTGACCAACACACCACCTCAACTTGTATTCTCTCTAGTTAAATGCTTATGAGGAAGGATTCATGCAACTAGAAGCAATCCAAGTGTTATCACGAAATCATGTGTGATGGGACATAGAGATCTAAGTTGATTGCATGTGACTTCAAAACCATGTTCTGGACTATGTAGAGATGGCTTTTCTATCTCAGGAATATGTGATGAAGGGGGAGCTAGATAATTGTTTGCTTGTTAGGATGACTCAAGAAAAGAATGTGAGAATTGACTTGTCATACAATGGCAACCCTCCTTCTAGCACCAAAATCTATTATCGAGCCCAGATATTCCACCAACGATAAGGGATGTCCCAAGTGTAAAGTCTCAATTAGACTCTACGCCATTTGGACTAACAGTCCCATATGGTATGTTGGCTTGACTACCATCCTGCTTGACTTATTATAAGTGTTGTCACAAATTAGAAACATGTGAGAAAACCACTATCACTTTTGATAAATACAAGTAATAATAATTTTTTGAACTAATTAAAAATAATACAATACTACTACGAGAAAAATGAATAACATGATCCTTCACTAAAATAATGGTTAACATTACTCTGATAGAGATACATGCTAAGGAAGAATTGTTATTTGATTAGAAAATAGTTTACAACCAATAATGATCATTAAAGCATAAAAGGCATACAATTTCAAATGAGATTTATGTTAGAGATAGCAAACTAGTTTGTTTTCTTCAGCACATATAAATGCAAACACAAACCATCAACAATCACAAGAATAGTCTTACAATTCCTTACAATATGTGTGTGAAATAGCTGCCTAGCTCAAAGAGCTTCTAAGTATTAAGGAGAAGTATCGCAATGCACAATTACAACAGGCACTCACTCGATCCAATAGTGGAACATGAATGTTACTAATTTCTTTGAAAATAATAATAATATCTATACAATATGCTTAGAAGAGAAACTGAAGTTGAAAGTCCATTTGCTTTAGCCATGAGGGTCTACTTATAGGACGTGAGGTGACCTTTCACCTCCCATGTGACTCTTTGAATTCCCTCATGATTCTTCAACTTCTATGTGACCTTTTGAATTCTACATGTCTTTTCATTCTCTTTTCATTTTTTAATTACAAAATTATGATCAAAATTACGAAAAATAAAATACATTTATGTGCAAATTTGCGTGAATTGTAGCTCTAGCACTATCACATGGAGCTCTTTTGTAACATACTAGTACAATGCCTTGTATTTAACTGTTATTCCCTTGACCTTCTGCGCTAACTCTCATTTATATCTTATTCTACACTCTAAAGCATCTAGCAATATTGTCTTGGAATCCATTTGTATCTTTTTCCAGAGAATTGTTATATTAATATGCAACTTGAATATTTCTGCAACATATTAAAGGATTCTTTCCTTGGTGACTTCTAATTTTTCTTGTAAGTAGCATGCTTTATGACATTCATTGCTTCATGTATCTCTTGCTTGATTTCATCTCTCAATTTCCTTCTCCAGGTACACCAATGGAAGGTATCTTGTGTAATCAGACTAAACCCTCTAAGCCAGTATGTAACTTCAGATAGGATGATATAGTATTAGTTGTGATGCTACTTACTTGTTCATGAGATTGTACAAGCATTTTTGTTTCAAATATATCTATCTCAATTTCTATCTTGTCCTATCTAGGTAATTTTGTGAATGCTTTAGAATATGTATTGCCCAATTCTTGAATGAAATCTATAGCCATGTGAGCAAGTCTCAATATCTTCACTCTTTCCTAATGAATTATTTGAATATTGTTGGCCATTATAGGGATATTGATTTGTCAATGAATTAAGCCATGTCCTTGAGGATTTGCATCCTGGTTTTAGGACTGTTTTCTACTCCTTCGATGCTACTTTCCATCGTTCCCTTACCAACCATTTTCTTGTCACTAGAGGCATGATTTCTATGGATGTTGACACACTGATGCACTAAATATTTCTTGTCCGTGGAAATTCAAATTCATTCATTGGAAGAAGACACAATTAGTCCAAAAATATCTATTATGCCTTCTAATTTTTCTAATGTATTTTTCACTATAAAAACACAGTGCATTATGTGTAGTCACTCTACATAGAGACGAGGATTATGGCTTGGAAAAGTAGGTATTGATAGTACTATATGAATTTAGGCTAAGTAATTGAAGTGCGCGAGTGTGATAACCAGAGGAAAATAGTACATATAAATCACAACCTAGGTTCATAGATGCAAGGGGTTTAGGTTATAACAATATGATGTGCAGGAGTGGCAATGAATAGTGAGGACTAAAGGCTTAGGAAATTTAGAGTTTCTAGAGGCAGGGGTCCCAATGTTATGCCTATATCACACATAGGTGTATCAAGTCAAGGTAAAGACTCAATACCAGTGCATTCACACTTCATAGTCACAAAAATATAAGATTATGGATTTGAATGGAACTAATGTGCTACAAAGTGATTGGGCAGGAGTATTAGTGCAGTCGAAGTTCACAATGATAGCCACAAAAGACTAAGGTATTGTTTTACGCGAATGTGGTGAATCAAGACTTAAGTGGATTTTGACTGATGGAAATCACATTTGGGGTTTATAGGCAAATGGAGATCCAAAAAATGACTAAGTGTAGGGAGGATTCTGATTAAGAGTGTATGTATTGAACATTTAGAATGAAACATTTTATATATAAATTAACTATTGGCAAGAATATTGAAAGTCACAAAATAACAAAAGGAATACAAGGAAAAAATTATGGAAATGAAGCAACAAGGTACCAATCACAAATTCAAATTGCAAAGGGAATGAGTCCTACCTAATCTTGATGTATAATGAAATCACATGTAGGAAGGATAGGAAAATAGCTCTATGAAGAAAAAAATATGTGGAGCTCCTTAGTGATGAAGTAATTGATGAAATGAATTTTTGGGGGATGAACCTTTATATAACTTCATCCACACATGTGACCTGCTCATGCCTCAAGATGCGATCAAGTGCGGGATAAAGAGACTAGCTTCAAAGGAAAAACTAGAGTTAAAATTTTTGCTTATGTTGATAAAGAAAAGTGTGCCAGGCTTGCATATTGCAATTATGATTCGCTCAAGTCAGAGATAAGACAAGAAAACACTTAGAAAATTTTTTAGGCTTGATCCTAGGAGAGACTAATGAGGCTCCCAGATTCAAATAAGTTGAAAATTTTGGTAGGTTGTTGTAGCAACTACAATGGAACCCTCGGGGTAGACTCAATATCACATTTTCAAAGAAAAAATGAAGGCTACCTAGAGTGTTGTTGCTAGTAGGAAAAAATCTATAGTTGGTGTGCTTAGAGTGCTCCAAGCGTTTGCCCCTAATTCCCTATTATGTTTCATTCTTTCAATTGTTGAGGGTTATCGAGCTCCTAAAAAATGTTAGCTCTCAAACATATTTTTCTCTATGAAGCTCTTGATGTCATCTTTCTTCAAGAAACCCTTGGCCTTGGAGATGAAACTGTAAAGATTTTGAAATCTCTAGTTGTGCTTGGTGTTTTGTAGTGATGGATACTAGGGGGGAATTTGGTGGTTTAGGAATGGGTATTAATCAAATATCTATTAAAATTTTGATTTCATGGGGTGTTGAAGGGGTCTTGGGGGTCAATGTCTTTGTGTCCAAATTGGGAATGGAGATCAAATTGGTGAATATCTGTTGGCCTTGTCAAGACATGGTTTATTTATGGGAAAGATTGATGGTCTGTTCTTATATGAATTCTGATAATCTGGTGGTTGGTGGTGATCTAAATTTCTTGCTAGGAATCTCAAAAATTTGGGGTCCACACGCCCACCTAAAACCCCTTTCTGACTTTTTTACTCATGTTCTAGAGGTGCAAAAATTATATAATGTATATTAAATCAAATTAAAGCCCATATGGCATAATAGGATATCATGATATGCAACGATTCTTGAAGGATTGCCACTTCCTTGTAGAAAAATATTTGTTGGACAAACTCTTCCTCTTTTGTCAGTGGGTAGGAGTGGGGGGTGGTTCTAATCACCATCCCATTTTCCTTGAGTTAAAAGGAGGATTCAAAAATCCCAGATCCCCATTCAAATTTAATTCAACTTGGATTAAAGAAAAATCCTTTCATAATCTAATGGTGGAGCATTGGATCCCCTATAGCCCAGATAGGGAAGGATCAATCCTAGCTCAATTTGAGGACAGCCTTAGAAGAATTAAAAGAGACACCATTGAATGGGTGAAAGAGAAAAAGAAAAGAGATGTTGAGATATTGAAAAGGGTGGAGAAGTTAGAATATCTACAGGGGGTTTATTCATCTGAAGACTCCAATAAAAGAATAATTCAGCTTGAATCTCCCATAAATAGAATATTGAAGGAGCAAGAGGAGACTTGGAAGTTAAAAGCAGGGCAATTTGGTTGAAGAGTGGGGATGAAAACTTGAATTTTTTTCAACAGTTTGCAAATGGGATGTGGGATATGAATACAATTTAGGCTCTTGATGATCCAAGCAATGGCCAGGTAGATAACTTTGAAGCATTCGCTAGATTGGGTATAAGTCATTTCAACTCCCTTTTCAAAGCTCCCCGGGATATCACTTTATATGAAGTGATTGATTCACCTAGTCATTTTCCAAGATTCATTGAAGAGGTTGTTAACTACTCTCTCATGGATCCGGTATCTAAGGAGGAGCTATCGAAGGTCTTGCACAACTTCCAGTAGGACAAAGTTTGAGGTCTTGATGGGCAACCGGTTAAATTTTTTACTAAAATTTTGTATACTCTTGGGGATGACCTCATCAAAGTAATTGAGGATTGAAGACATTTTGGGTAGATGTATGATGCATTTAACTCCACTTTTTTAGATACAATTCCCAAGTATAGCTCCACTCACTCTTTTGATGAATTTAAGTTGATTATTTGTGGAACATTTTATACAAAATCATAGCCAAGATCATTGCTAATAGATTGAAGTTGGTTCTGTCCCAACAAATTTCAAAGGAGAAATCTTCTTTCTTCAAAGGAAGGAAGATGCATGAGGCCATAGGGGTTGCACAGGAGGGATTCCACAGTCTTAAAACTAAGAAGCTAAGAAGAATGACACTCAAAATTGACCTATCTAAGGAATATGAAAGGGTCAGTTGGTTTTACATTAGGATGATTCTAACGCACTTGAGTTTTAAGGTAAGATTCATTAACTGGATCATGTGTTGTATAACCTCAGTTTCCTTTGTGGTGCTTATCAATGGATCCAACTCAATTTTTTTTAATGCTGAAAGAGGTCCTCATCAAGTTTGTCTGCTATCTCCATTGTTATTTCTTATGGTCGCAGAAGGTCTAAGTAGGTTGTTAGCAAAGGTGAAGAGAAGGGTCATTCTAAAGGGTGCCTTTGTAGCAGTATATTTGACCATTATTCATTTATTATTTGTTCATGACATCTTTTGTTTAGTGATGGATCTAGGAGGGATTTAGCCTCGATAAAGGCATCCCTATCTCTATTTGAAAAAGCAGCAGGTATGCTAGTTAAATTGCAGAAATCAACTTTCTTTGCGATGGGGTTGTTTAGAGATGAACTTACTAATTCTCAAAATCTTTTCCCTTTTCAAACAAATATTACTGACGAAGGGATATAATAATTTTTTTTTTCTTAAACCTAATGAATATAGGAAGGTGGAATAGCATTGATTGTTGGCAAAGATAGAAATAAGGCTCAAGGTGTGGAGTTCCAGGGATTGTCTCAGGCAAGAAGATTGGTGGTCATCAAATATATCTTAGAAGCGATACCAATTTTTTGGAAGCCTTTATCTTGGATTCCAAAGGGAATTCTAAATTGTTTTCATAATTTTTTTTGTATATTTATGTGGTTGGGTTCACAAAATGGAATATTTTTCCCATGGGTCAAATGGGATAAAATATCTCCTCCAAATAAATGGGGTGGTTGGGGTTTGAATAATTTGGTGTCTTCCTCCAAAGCATTGGCTGCCAAGGTAGGGTGGAGGTTGATATCCCACCTAAATTTTATGGAATAATGTTGACTATAGAAAATACATAAGCAGACACCCCCCCCCCCCCTCTTCTCCATTGAAGATTGGATCAAATCCTGTAAAAAACACAAGCCAAATACCTTTGTGGTTTGGAAATTTGTTATTGAGTGTTTTGGTGTGATTGAATGGGGTTTACCATGGAAGGTTGGTTCACGTGATTGAGTCAAAATTGGTTCAGATGCTTGGGTTAATTGTAGGGAGAATTACATTTTCCCATAGGAGATGGTGGATTTCTTACATGAAAGGGGGAATATAACTCTTAATCAAGTGGAAGATATGAAAAGAACCTCCATTTTGGCACACGTTTAGATGGATGCAAAGCAACTAAAATTTTCACCTATTTGGACCGAGATGTGCTAGAATTACACTACATCTCTCAATGCATATCATTTTCGGCTGAGAAACATGAAATATATTTTGTGATAGGTCCATTCTCCCCAAGAGGAATATTCTCCCAAGACTGGTTATCTTTTTATTATTGTAGATAAAGAACCTAGAGAGTTAGCTTGATGGTGGAAGAAGTTGTGGAGGCTTGTATGTATGGCAAAATTGTATCTCTTTCAATGTTGTATTCATGAAAATAAGCTTCCTACGAGTGAAAATTTAAAAAAGAGATGCTTCCTAGGGCCAATTTGGTGCCTTATCTATAATGTGGTAGAAGAAACAATGACCCATATTTTTATGGAATTCCCTTTCTCCAACGTTGTGTGGAAGAGTGTTCATATCTCATTATAGTTGGATTTAATATGGAAGGGTATTTCATGCATGGAATCATGACACTCTTGGTGGGAATATGTTCTGCTAAGAAGCCTAGAAATCTTCCACCCATTATCAACTTGGGGAATTGGCTAGCCTAGAATCATGTTATCTTTGAGGATAAGGCTACAACCCCTAACCAAGTGGCAACAAATTCATTGGCAATACATGATCTAATTTCACAGTTATCTAATTGCTACAAGACAAGGCATTTTTATCTTGAATCGGTGGACATATCTTGTCCTTGGGCCTACTTCGATGGTGCCTCTCAGGATGATGGTGAGTGTGGGGGAGGTGCAATATTATATTTATATGAAAATCATTTTTTCAAACTTCAAAGTGGCTTCGGGAGGGATATAAACAAATTTGTTGAACTATACAACCCAAAGATTTTGTTATTATTGATGAGCTTCAGTATTGCAATAAGAAAGTTGTAACTCACAAGGCTACCAACTTTAATTACCAACCTCGGGTTTGTACAAACTTAAGATGGACCAACACTGTATGTGCAACAGACACGTTCCTCTTCCTAGTTTGACTCCCATTGATGTAGGTGAAAAAAATCCAAGGAAACAACTTTAAATGAGAAAGGATCTAGCTAATCCACCAATCCTAAGTTTCATAAGTTAAATAGAAATAAGAAAATCTATTATACTTTTGTTGGAAAGTAAATGACATAAAGGAAATCTATTATATTTTCAAGAAATGAATGAACACATAAGCTAATGAAAATAAAGCAAATATAATCTATCTTTCTAGAAAGGAAATGAAAGTAAAGGAAATTTATTCTACTTTTCGGGAAAGGAAATTCCTGGATTACTCTTGTAGGAAATAAATCATACTTTTCTTAAAGTAAATTGCAGGAAAGGAAATCTAGACTAGTTGCAAAAATCAATGTTCAAGAAGCAAGGAATGCAAAAGATAAAAAATGACCTAACCAAGACTCATCTCAACCAAATTGATCTCATAGAATTCATGGGATGTTCTAAGACATAAATCTACTTCTACCATGAATTTCGAGTTAATCTGGGCAAGGGAAGAGCTGGAAAAAAGACTGCTACAGGAAACCCTCAATTTCTATAGGAATCGCCTAGCAAGCTTGTTTCTCAAGTTAACATGTTAAGATCCCAAGAAAATCAAATGCAAACATTGTGGGGTAAACATTGTAATTAATTTCAATTTTTTTAGGCTTCAATACAAGTGGAATCAACTCGAAATAGCTTCATTAGAATGTGCTAAAATTCAACATAAATTTACTACTAAAAACCATAAATTTTAGCACAGTGAACTAGTAAGTTGATCTAAGGACACAAATTCTTAAGTTAATCAATTGAAAATGTTATTGGGTAAATTTTGTTCTTAAGTTGAATGTTTTTAGACTTCAATACAATTGGAATAAGCTCAAAATAGTTTCCATTAACACATTTTAAGATTCAACATAAATTTATTACTAGAACTATAAACTCCATAATTGTGAACAAGTAAACCGATCAAAGTAACTTAATGGTGAATGTGGATGTGTAGAGTTGTTCTAAGGATGAATAATACTTCTAACAAATAAAAATGGCCTGCAAAACAACTTGCATCAATAATTTAAGAAATATAACCTATAGCAAATGAAGCATGAATAGTAAATGAAGAAAGAGGAAATGCGAGAATAAGAGATGTAAGTGAACAAGAAATGAAAAAAAAAAAAAGATAAAGAAATTGTACAATAGGCCTTTATGGCTCCTGGGATGGAAAATTCCAAGGATACTCAGATTCCTATCAAGGAAACCAAATCTTAGAAGTTGAAAATGAAACCAAACTTCATTGTTAGAATAGATTCAAGTACATCCCTGTTGGAAATGAAAGTAGAACTGCTAAATAATAGGTTTTCTCCACAAGAAAACTAAAAAGTCCATGCCCCTAAAGGATAATTCGAATTTTTACTTATAAAAATTGATGGGGAGGTATCCTCCTTGAAAGGAGACAAATTTCCCTTCCAAAATCCCTGAAAAAGTGGATCTAGTTCCCAAAACTAGGAATCTTCATTAAATACTAAGTTTTGTCTTCTCATGTAGTAGGGAACGCATCCCTAGATTTTCTAAATCAATGGAACTCCAGAATATGTTAAATAATTTCATAATATCCTATTTATTTATTGGTCCATGCTGTGGTAGGGAGCAACTCCCTAAATTCTCTCATTCTGCAAACCTTCAAAATTTACTCAATATTTTCTCAATATTTTGCAAAATAAATCATATTAGGCACATAATAGGTAATTATCTCTAAACATTCTTAAGAACTTACTAAATCTATGAAAATATTATTAAGCCTAGAATGAGAGATTAAATATAGCCTTTATGTGCCTAAGAAAGGTTGGATGGGCCTTATTCTACACCTAATTAGGAGGTCCATCATACCCCCCTACTGAAAGTATTTCTCACCCTTTGAGAAACCCACTCATCTTCTCTGTCCTTCTTTTATTCATGTATTCTTATCATGAATTTCTAACATTCATGTTGGTGTGGATGTAGTTGCCCCTGCTAGTTGGAATCTTGCATGCTCTCTAATTTCTTTGTAGTCCTTTATTGGTTCTCGTGGTGTTTAAATAAGCTCTTGAGGTTCTATATAATGTGCAAGAACATCTTGTGCCTCTAATCCTATCTCCGTTATTTATGCCTCTGTCTTTGGTTCAACCTGCATTTATGATTTTTTCCTCGCCTTTTCTTCTAGTTACTTCTTTGATTCCTCGCCTTCAATCTCAACTTATTATTCTACTAAATACTCCCCCCGTGGCTTAATATATTTCTAATCAGAGTGAACAATATATTTCTTTATGCTGCTACAGTATCTATAGAAAATCCTATAGATTTACAAACTCATGCATTTTATTAAATCACAGGACAAGAACAAGAAGAAGATAAATCAATGTCACATAATACAAGATATATTTGAGAAATCCAATACTCAAAACCTCTACTATCTATATTGCATTAAATTAGAAATCCAATAGGATAATACAATGCTTGTTCTCACAAGAACAATCCCTACACAAGTATAATCAATCTCCCAACTGACAAGAAAGATCAAGCCAAATCCTTAGCCTCTTTTGCTGCCCTCCAAGCCCCTATTTCCTTTCGCAATTCCTATGGTTGAATAACCCATATTAATGGGAATCCATTGCTTCCAAAACTGTGCAATCCAAACTAGGTCTGCTTCTTGATTACATGCATGATCTATGCAACTTAGTAAATCATACAACTAATAGTACATTGTCCCTACACTCTAGTCTCAACTGGGTCTTCCTCTGAACTAACATGCATGAGTTTCTCATGGGGAAATCTTTAGTTAACTGGAGTAGCACTAGTGGATGCATTAGTGCACCAACTAACTATTAGTCCTCTATTAGTTCCAAAAACAATTTAGAACTAATTGAACTGAACTTAACTTGGTAAACTGAGTGATCTAATTTCCAATTCAATTTAAACTCATATTGGACCCCTAAAACTTAGGGAGAACATATACATGACTATAGAAAGACTTCCAACTTGAAATTCCTAAGCTAATTAAGTTAATTAAACTTAATTAACTATTTACAAGTTGCTATGAGAATAGAATTCAATTTTAATTCTCAATTTAATTCAAGGAGAAATTAAATTGGACTTTCTTGTTGCAATTTCTCAACACTCCCTCTCAATAAGAAAAGGATTATCAGCTACCCCGATCCTATCTCTGTGAAACTCGAATTTACATCTTGACAATGCCTTTGTCAAAATGTCAGCATCTTGCTCCTTTGTGGGAATGTACTCTAACTACATAATCCACCTCAATACACAATCTCCGCAATGATGATATCAGATATCAATATGCTTGGACCAATCATGAAAAACTAAATTTTCAAAGAGTTTGATAGAACTCTGATTATCGCAGTAAATCACAATTGGATCCATCTACTGACCAAAAAAACCAACTATGATCTTCCTCATCTAGATGGCCTCACATGATGCCTGACTTGTAGCCATGTTTTATGTCTCTACCGAACTGAGTGCAACCATTCTCTATTTCCTATTGTACCAAGAAACTATTGTTGATCCAATACTGAAGATCTCTCCTGAAGTGCTCTTCCTATCGGATGGACTCCCTGACCAATTTGCATTAGTGAACCCTTGAAGCTTCACTTCCTCTTTCCATCTGTACCATAATCCATACTAATAAGTGCCCCTATGGTATCTCAAAACATGCTTTGTCACCTTCTAATACAACTTGGTAGGCCTAACCATCGCTTGACTAAGTTGTTTAACTGCATAGAACATATCCAGTCGTGTGTTCACCAAGTACATGAGTGAACCCATAAGTTGCTTGTAAACAGTAGCTTTCAATATCTCCCCTGAAGTAGCATCCTCCTTCCTCCAGTTACCTGCTAGAGGAGTTTCCATGGGTTTGCTACTCTCCATGTGGAATCTCTTGAGTATCTCATTGGCATACTTACCTTGAGTCACAAACAAATCCCCATCTCCTTGCCATAAATCCATGCCAAGAAAGTAATGCATGAGCCCCATGTCCTTAATCTCAAACTCTCTTGCAAGGTCCTCCTTGCAATATTTGATTAGCTGATCATCACTTGTCAATATGAGATCATCAACATAAAGTGCAATGATCAAAAACTTACCTTCCACCACTATGTGGTGCAGGTTCGCATACACTTCACTCTTCAAGAAGCCCAACCCGGTGAAGTAGCTATCTATCCTGGTGTACCAAGCACGGGGTTCTTGCTTCAGCCCATACAATGCTCTCTTGAGCCGGCACACAAGTGATTCACGGTCAAAGGTTTCAAACCTTCAAGCTTCTCTATGTACACCTCTTCCTCAATCATGCCATTAAGGAAGGTTGTCTTCACATCATTTTGATGTATCTTCCAAACCATCTATGTGGATAGTGCCAATATAGATCTGATTGACGAGTACCTTGAAACAGGAGTAAAGGTCTCATCATAGTCAACCCCCCTACCTGTGAAAAGCCATGTGCCACAAATCTAGCCTTGTGCTTCTCCACAATACCATCTGCAGTTTGATATAATTTGTAAAGCTAAAGGGAGCTCACCATTGACTTGTCCTCCAATCTTAGGACCACATCCCAAAAACTGTTACAAATTATGGAGTCATACTCCTCCACCATGGAATCAACCCAAAACGGCTACTGCACTGCTTCCTTAAAGGAAGATGGCTCTGTCACAAAAAATTCACCCATAAGAGCCATGTATCCAATGTACCTCTCAGGTGACCTCCTCTGCCTGCGCTAAGAAGTAGGTGCTCCCACATTCTCCCTTGCATCATCCAACAATCTGTCAACTTCTCTGGTGTGCTTTCTTCTCTCTCTGGAAGACTCAACCTGAGTGGATGTCTCCACTCCCAGATCCTTTGCATGTGCTTAATCCACATCAATTTGAAGTTCCTCATCCACATGTAGCTCAAGCTCCCTCTCAAGGGAAACTCGCATGGCCTTCTCCTCATCAAATCTGACATCCCTGCGAACCACTATCATCCTGTTGGTCGACAAGTACACCCAATAGTTGTGAGGTGTATCAGTGTACCCCACAAATATCCCCAACTCTGTTGTCGGATCAAGCTTCTTCCATGCATCTTTTGTCACATGGCAATATACCGATGACCCAGAAATCCTGAAGGGACCAACATCTGGCTTCTTACCGAAATAAGCCTCCTCTAGTGTCTTCATCTCAAGTATTCGATATGGGCTACAGTTCTGAACATAAACCATTGTTTTGCATGCCTCAGCACACAAGTGTAGTGGTAGGCCCTGATCATGCAACATTTCCCTCGCTGCCCCTACTATGCTTTCGTTCTTCCTCTCGGCCACCCCATTCTATTGAGGGTTATGGGGTGTCATCAACTCTCGTTTAATCCCTTCCGCTACACAGAAGTTCTTAAACTCGTTTGAGACATACTCACCACTGTTATCACTCTATAGAGCTTTAAGCTTCTTTCTCGAATCTTTCTCCACCAATGCTTTAAACTCACAATTTTTTTTTAAAGTTTTATCCTTTTCCTGCATAAAAAATATCTAGCATTTACGAGAATAATCATCAACAAAAATAACATAATGCCTATGTTTGGTCGTGGATGCTATCGAGAATGGTCCACACACATTTGAATGGACTCTCTCTAGAATAGCCTCTGCTTGACTATCTCTGTTGTGAAAGGAATACTTGGTGTATTTTCCCAAAGTACACCCCTTGCATGTATCAACTTGCTCAAGCGTAGCTTTGGGAACGCCGTAGAGATCTGCTGCAACATCTTCAAAGCTCCATGATGCAAGTGGCCCAATATCCTATGCCACAACTCACCAATGTCTCGGCTCTACACCCTTTCTACTTTTGTGCTCAAAACAACACACTCCTCTACCTCCAAATTATAGGGATTCTTCACCCAAACCCCTATCTTCTTTACTTGGACCCATGGGTATGTGTCGAAGGAATTCCTTTCCTTATGAGAAGATCACATCATAGCCTCTATCCTCAAGCATGACAATAGATACCAAGTTCTTCTTCATCTGGGACACATACATAACATTCTTCAAGGTGAGTGGAGCCCCATGCTACCTCTGAAAAGTAATCGTGCCCAATCTAGTAACACTATGCTTACCATTGTCACCCATCTCGATATGCATCTGGAGATATTTCTCCTCCAGGTCATTGAATAACTCTTTATCACCAGTCATGTGAAATGAAGCTCCAGTATCTAAGTACCATACACTTCCCATAATTGATGACACCATGCATGCAATGAGGGAAAAGACATATTCGAATTGAGAGGCCAAAGCCTCACCTGCCACTCCTCCTGAGGACCTCTTCTTGGACTTTTTGAGTGGACAATTTGTAGCAAAATGACCCAACTCATGATAATGAAAGCACTTAACATTCGTCATGTCTTTCTTCGTACCTCCATGATAAGAATTCTATTTAGAATGGGAATCTTTCCCGTTCTTCACCTTAATTGTTAAGGTACAATTCTCTTCATCATCAGTCTTTGATGAAGAGCCATCCTTGTTGTTCCTCTTGATCTCCTCCTGCATCAAATCTGACCACAATCATTCCCAATCTGGTAGCTTCTCATGACCATTAATAGAGTCTTGATAACTAAGCCAACTCTTTGGGAGTCCTAGAAGAGAAAGAATCACCATATCATCCTCGACAGCTGTGATTCCAACACTTCCAATTTCATCACGACATTGAGTGAACTTGGTAAAGTATTTTGGAATAGTCTCACCTTTCTCCATTTTTATTTTTTTGAAGTTTGTCCTTCAGTGCCAATTTCCTTTGGTCACTTATGTTTTGATACAAGTCTGTTAATGTTTTCCGCATAGCATACAGAGTTTCCTTTCCATGGAGACTTGAGACAATGTGGTCTCAAACTCCCTCAAGGATTATCTACCTTGCCTTCGCTGCCTTCGCCACACACTTCTTCCATTCGCCCAAATTATGTGCATCCGATGTTGTTGGCTTAGGAATTTCTTGATCAACGAATTCTTCAAGCCATAATCCTCTAGAACAACCTCCATTTCGTCCCTCCATGTTATAAAATTCGAGTTTCCTTCCAAGGCATACTTGAGTCGCAAACCATAGAATGCCATTTGTTGATCCTAAAGTATGTATTGAAAATTTGAATTTCACCTGTAACCCAAAACTCAAAACTTCAAAATCTCCTCTAGCATATTGTTCTCAGCTCCGATACCATGTAGAAAATCTTGTAGATTCACAAACTCATGAAATTTACTAAAGTGCAGGACAAGAATATACTTCTACTTTCAACCAACGGAAGCCAATAGATTGATGAAAACAATAAGAACAAGACGAAGGTAAATCAATGGCATATAACACAAGATGTATCTGGGGAAAGCCACTTCTCAAAACCCCTACTATCTATATTGCATTAAATTAGAAATCCAAGATGATAATACAATGTTTGTTCTCACAATAACAATCCCTGAACAAGTATAATCAATCTCTCAGCTCACAAGCAAGCTCAATCCAAATTCGTAGCGTCTTCTATTGCCCTCCAAGCCCCTATTTCCTCACGCAATTCCTATGGCTGAATATCCCATATTAATGGGAATCCAGTGCTTCCAAAATTGTGCAATCCACACTAGGTTTGGTTCCTAATTGCATGCATGATCTATACAACTCAGTAAATCATACAGCTAATAATGCATTGTCCCTGCACTCTAGTCTCAACTGGGTATTTCTCTGAACTGACATGCATGAGTTTCTAACGAGGAAATATTTTGTTAACTGGAGTAGCACCAGTGGATGCATTAGTGCACCAACTAACTATTAGTCCTCTATTAGTTCCAAAAACAATTTAGAACTAATTTAATTGAACTTAACTCAATAAACTGAGTGATCTAATTTCCAACTCAATTCAAACTCATACTGGACCCCTAAAACTTAGGGAGAACATATACCTGACTACAAAAAGACTTCCAAATCAAAATTCATAAGCGAGTGGAGTTAATTAAAATTAATTAACTATTTACATTTGCTATGAGAATAGAATTCACTTTTAATTCTCAATTTAATTCAAGGACAAATTAAACTAGAATTTCTTGTTGCCATTTCTCAACAGTATTGTAGGGTTTATTATACAATGGAAGATGTTGGAATACAGGAAAATTTGACAGTTTGTTTTACCAGGACGAGGGAAAGAATAATAAAAGTGGACAATATATGTGAAGGTAAAACAAGAAATATAACAATGAGATAAATCCAATTTAATGGGAGGGGTATAAAATCAAAGGAAAGGAAATTAGTAAATAGAATTAAAGTAAATTAAAGTCAATATCAAAAGAGGGGTTTATTAGGATATTATGAAAGCACAAGTAGAAAAAAATGTGGGACAAATGAGATAGTATTAATGAGTTGATTCAAAGGGATAAATCAAATAAAAAAGAAATTGAAAGTACAGGATGAAACAATGCAATGAGAAGAGATAAAATAAGAGGATGATAAAAGAGAGAAAGGAGAAAATTAGCAAGGGAGAGGAAGAGGATAAAGAAAACATGCTCTTCTAAGAAGTTGGGGTGTTAGGGGTGGGAAAAAAGAAATAAAGGACTAAATCGATGATGGGAAACCCATGAGAGATGATTAGGATATATAAGAAGGGTTGGATATTAAGTATTGAGGTGATGAATAATAGGTTTCCAAGATTAGCTGAATTTATATCCATCTTCACAATTGAAATTGAGATTTTTTTTCTATAGCTTCTTGAATGTTTCAAGTGGAATAATTACGTTCACAATCAAGAATTTTGATTTGGTGAAAGTAGATAAGGTGTTTAGAGTTATGAGGGTGTTTTGCAATGATTGAATTAGAGATATGGTTATGGTTGTTGTCGATTATATATTCTTTTGGACGAGCTTTCAAAGATATTGTTTACCCAATGTAAGCTTTTCAAAGATCTTGTTTACTCAATGTAGGATCTGTTGCAAGAGCATAAGATCTAGTAAACACAATGGCCAAACATGGGGTTAGATCTATCTTTAGAAAATTTGAAATAATGTTTATGTGTTTTATAGGGTTGAAATAAGGTTTTAATATTCTTTTTGACAAAAATTTAAGAAATCGATTCATTGGTACCTTGGATACAAGGAAGAGAAATGAGGGCTATGGGTGGGAAAGGAGGGAAAGAGTTTAATGATTTGAAATTCTCTATGAATTTGAGAAGACTAACTATTTTCCTTAGCTTTTGAAAGACAAGCTTTCTCTTCTCCAATGAATTGAGGAGCATAAATTCAAAAGGCATAGGCGATAAAAGTTTTAAGAATAACATATGTTTTGGATGGGTAATGTGGTATTGCACATGAATGTATCTATTACTTTGGGCCTTTTTTTGATAAACCTAATGGGTGAGGATGTCATTAGACTAGCATTATTCATGTTTAGTTGTAAAGAGCACTCATTGCCTATGCTTTCACAAGATTGATTGAACAATAGCATCAAACTAACAAAATCACATGTCTACACTTTTATATCTACTTTTGTAAAATTTCTCCATTTGAAATGGGATAATTTTCTTTAGATCAATCTCATAGATAGTTAAAACAATCCATTTCTATGTTACACAATCTAATATGTTTTAAAAATATTATGAAATGCACATGAATACCATTATCACTAGCCCTACCTATGATTATATTTATATATCCATTTAAGAATTGAAAATATTAGTTCCTATTCCAATTCTTATTTAATACCCTCCAAAGTTTTAGTTATTACATCTAAATGTTAATACTTCAAAGAATCTAATTTCACCTATGAAATATTAGTTTGACATCTTTTTAAATATATATTCATCAACTTACCACATAAACACACTTTTAAACAAATTTATTCAACTTATACACAATACAACAACAAACATATTCAACTTAAGTACAATTCAACCTATAACAAACTTATTCAACAAAACAATGACATACAACAAACACATTCACCTTATGCAACATTCAACGTACAACAAACATATTCAATTTATCCACAATAAAATAATATACTTATTGCATTTACAAGAGTAATTTCTAGTTTTATGAGACAAAAACTAGCTCTTACTATTTAATATAAAAATAGTCAACAATGGCAAATTCTTGATAATCAAAATGAATATGCAATGATAATAATATAAAACTCGAAAATTCATATTTATTTTAAAGTTTAAAAATTTTATCATATTTTATTTGTTTTATAAATTTGAAATTGCTTTTATTATTTTTTTAATAATATTTAAAGTTTTGTGTAAATATTTTAAGTAAATTATTTTTATGCAATGAAAATTTGACACTATTTTTTTTAAAGAAATTATTAAAAAAATTAAATTATTAAAATTTATTTTAATAACCATTCTTATCTCAAAATTAAAATATTATGAATTTACTAAATATTAATAATCTTACCAAAAAAAACTACATGAAAATCTATTAAATATTAATAAAATCTAAAAAAATATTAAAAGCACATGACTATGCAAAATTTACCTTCTCGTAGCCAAAAGTGGCTGGAATTTGGGCCCAACAAATTCAAAAAAATTTGTAGAGGTAATATTTGAATCTATGTATTTGATGGTGGAAATAAATTCAGCGCAATCAAAAACTTTTAAAGCACTTAAAATTATGAAATTTGATAACTTTTTATTTAGATTTACCAAACTTTTTGCTATTTTTTCAAAATATAACTAAAATTTCCGTAACTTTTTAGAAAAAAATATAATTGTTAGAATAAACTTCTGTAAACACTGTACCCTTCAGGGGTTAAATTTGACGGGCGACCCTACCTGTCAAGGAATTTTTTTTATGACGTTTTTATTTTTACACTGCCCATCATATGACTTTTAAAATTTATTTGTACAAGTTTTATCTAATTTCAAATTGTACAATAAAAGAACAATAGTTGTGAAATAATTTTCAGACCAAAAACATAACGTGCATGATTTCTCGGTTGGATACAACGACCCTTTTGGTGGCTCGCCCAACAACCGACTTTGCAGACAAGAAGTTGTGTTCAACCTCATTTCGGACAAAACCCAACAGTCTAATGCTATTTACTGCACAAACCGTTGTTGAAAGTCCAGTCCAATTTTTTACAGCAAATACAAAACAAAGCTCAATTTTTTACATAACCCACTACCCAGAGTTCAGCTGGTTTAATATCCCACTAAAGACAAATGGATTCAATGCATCGAGCTCTACTGAAATTATTTGTACAGTGTAGTTTTTATTTGTACAGAGAGGGAGGGATTTCAAAAACAAAAAAAACCTAAAATGCACCATCCAATATACTAACAGTGTAGGTTTTATTTGTACAGAGGGAGGGATTTCAAAAACCTGGCAACGCAATCTCTCGCGGGTTAGTAGATCCAAAGTAAAGATGGATCTATTCTGGGTTAATTCCCCCATTTAAATAGGCTACATTCCAAGTGAATACCATGGGTCAATACCATGTGCCATTTTGGTGAATACCATGGGTCAATACCATGTGCCGTTTTTATTTTTATTAATACTAATATTAGGGTTAATAATGTTTTTTTGCATGGTATTAAAAAAAAA
>APFE030601687.1:111214-157211 GCA_000404065.3 Pinus taeda | reverse complement strand
TTTTTTAACATGCCCGTCAATATGACGTTTTTGAAAATGAATGGCAAGTTGAGCATGACGTGGAGGTTTTAGATTAAAACGTATTTTATGGGTAAAAATGCGAAATACGGGCATACGGGCGTCAAATTTAACCCCTGGTACCCTTACTCTCTGCTCCATCTCCCACCCGAAGAAAATGAACATAATTAATTGTCCAAACCACTTCACTTTTAACCAGAATTGCCTCCAAAACGTTTGCACTCTGCTGTGCTTGCTCTACACGCTTCCTCAGCATTAATGACGCATGGGTATAATCAGGATTGATAATTTATATTTTAATACAAATATAAAATTTTATAACGAAACTTCATTTCAAAAATTAAAAATAATAAAAATAATAATTAAATATAAAAAAAATTAAAAAAATTAACTAATAAATTTAATGTCATATTAAATAAGGTGGTATAGTTAGTATTTTCTGGGGCTTAGTTTAGTTTGGTTATTAATTGATTTTGTATTGCTATAATGTAATTAGTTTTGGTTAAATGTAATAATAGTCTAAAAATTGTTCAAAAGTAATATTGTTCTCATATTGTTTTTTTCCAAGATGTCATATAGCAATTTCTCTTTTTCTTTTAGTGTGTCTTCCACATAGCTAATTAGTTCAAGAACTTTATTGCTTTTCATGGGTGGCATTGGGAAAGATACAATGTAAGCCTTTTCTCTTTTTACAACTTTTTGTATGGCGGTGTTCATCCGGGTTGGAATTTGGATTTCTCTTTACCCATCTAACAAATTATTTTAACATTTTAGGTCTTTATGTTACTAGTCATCAAACATTATGTTTAAAATTTTGCCTTTCAAGATTGATGTGTTGAAAATAAATTAACCCTTCAACAATAAGTGTTTGATTAAAAAATTGTCTTCCAAAAACATAGTTATACTAAGAAATTTAATGTATCGTAATGGAAAGAAAAAATCTATATATATATATATATGAGTAATATTGAACTCAAAATCATATCAAACTCACTCTAATAGGAATCCATATTTCATTTAATTAGCTTAGTGTTTTGGACAAAAGATTTACTTGAAAATTCATATCAATATCCCATTTAACTTTTTAAGTAAAAATTTTATCTAAATATTCACAAATAAATGTTTTGGATGCAGACTTTTACACATTTTAAAGTAGTAGCAAGTCACATTGATAATTTTATAGATACAAAGTGCTCATTTCACCTATAATTACATTATTTTTGGAATCAATGTTGCTTTTAAAACAAAATGCTATTTAAAAAAAATACTAATGATGAAAAGTGGAGAAAAAGGTTGGTTATTTAGACATTTAAAAAAATCAAACATGTCTCGTTGTCCTGAATCTAAGAATACAACTTAACTAGAAATTGCACATTAAAGAATATTCAGTTAAAATACTAATGATGAAAAGCAAATAACAAGGTTGGATATTTAGACATCTAAAAAAAATCAAACATGTCTCCTTGTCATGAATCTAAGAATACAACTTAACTAGAAATTACACATTAAATAATATTTTGTTAAACTGTTTTCGTCATACGTAATTAGCAGCGCAGAATTCTGAATTTAAAATTTGTATGTAGATTTACTAACACCAATTTCTTAAAAGTTATCAAACAATATGTTGAGGAAAATTAATCAATAACCCTAAACTAGGCAAACCCTAACTGCGTATAATGTCGTTGCCATTAAGATATGAAAAATAGGATTTTGTCAAAAATAAAAATTTATCAAAATTAAAAACATATACAATAAATTAAAAAAAACTCAAAAAATTAGATATACATCCTTTCAATTCCTAAATGACTTAACAATGAAGTAGAAAAATTGCATATCATATACAAAACATTATGCTTCTACTCCAAAAAAAAATAATTTCCACAAAGTGAATATCCATGATATCGTATAGATAAAGAACATGTCTAGCCAACTGCAGTCCATGAGCATTATTATGATGAGAATGGGTTTGGCTTTACTGTCTACAATTTGCCGCGACCCCCATGGATATCGCGCGCTCTGCTCAGTGAGTCAGGATACAGAAAATGGGTGTCTTTGCATGTGTGGGTTTGTTACACTAATCCTTTATTTAAGATTTAAATATTTGCTCATTACATTATTAATTTAATATCTCTAATCGATAATACACTATTCCTTTATGTAAGAGTTACATATTTTCTCATTACATCATAATTAATGAAGGGTACTCTGGAAACTAATATTATTACAAAATTAATAAAATAATTGTGGAAACTAATTTTAATATATTAAAAAAATCTATTTACATGTGATTATCAAAATTGATAAAAGATACTTAGAAAACCAATCTTATCGTAAAAACAAAAATACATTTGCAATAGAGTTTAAAATATATAAAGGGCATCGAACAATATCAAATATTAGAAAATTTTAATATAAATTAAAAAACTATGGACTGGCTAAGTATAAAAATAACATGTGACTGCAACTTGATATGCACAACTTCTCAACCTTTGATTGACACGGAGTTTACTAGACTTAAACTCAACGTTATCTAACTTCCAAGTTAATGATGGAAGCATCGACGTTAGATGGAGGAGCTACCATAGGAGTCTAAGATGTTACAGAAGAAGATGTGGTAGCAATGGAAATGCGATAATTGAGATCCATACCTAGAACTAGTGGAATTGTAGTTCTAGGAAATGTGATACCTCACAAAAGCGGGATTTGTGGGAATCAGTAGCATTAAAGAATGAGATGAAAGCATCAAATTTACTGTGGACATCTGTGTACGCAGTGATGGGTCAGCTTGTGTACACAAAAAACCAACGTGAACCCCTTTGCACACTTACTCCTCATCACATCTTTCAATTATCAATGGATCAATTATCTCTAGAATATCTCCTCATTTGTATAATTTCCATGCCTGCATAATCACAATGGATTGTTATTTTGATGAGATTGGCCTAAATTTAATTTTATTCTTAACTCAAGAGATATAGAATTCATATGAAATCAGTGAACCCCCTAGAATCTATCTTCACAAAAAGCTCGATAGATGAATAAATAACAAAGCCTAGATAAAACCAGTATCTCGCCCATCCTTAAAGCATCTCCATCGTTGTTGATTGCAAATTATAGCATGTTCTTTCTTCCAGGAGAAGAACCCCAAAACTATAAACATTAGCTTTTGCAGATAATTTCCCTTGTAGAACATACTCTAGTGCCATATGCCCACTACAAATTACAATGGCAAAGGTTATATAGTGAAGGAAAATGTAGAAATTGAGGAATGATAAATTGAATGGTAAATGCAAATGAAAACATAGTCCCAGATCCTACAAAATAAAAGATTAATTGACGATGTAAATGGGCAAGAACAAATTAAGATGGCACTACAAGAGGGAATTTCAACTTGAAATCAAAATCAACATAGTAAAACAGGTACATCCCTAATTGTTAATAGGCGAGAGTAATGATTGTCTTGCAACCTTACTAGGTTCCAACAACTCTTGTACCGACGTGCATCTTGTCTTTAGGAAAAAGTTCTGCTAGTCCAAAATCTGCAATTTTAGGATTTAGTTGTTCGTCCAACAAGATATTGCTTTCTTTGATATCCCGATGAACAATCCACAGTTGAGAATCCTAGTGAAGAAGCTTTACAAGGTTGGTAAGAAGAAACCTACAAGGTCACTGAACCAAGACATAAGTAAAGGCTTCCAACTCCAAGAGTTCTAGTTTAACATTAAAGCATGCATGGAATAAATGTTTTCAAAAACAAAATTAAAACACCAGTAGAACTTCCCTCCAGAGAGTGGTTGGATGACATGTTGAACTGGAAGGAGATTTCATAGTGTTGCATCGACCGACGAGTTCAAGGTAGTTGTGGTGCATCACCCCTAACATACTCCTTGCAATTTGTAGAGGGATCAGTCAAGAAAGTCAATACAGGGTTAAAAGGATTTCAAAAAAACTATCAAGAAAAAATTAGCGTATAGGTAAATATATTGTAGCCACTACAAACCTGGAAGTGAATCCATATATGTGTGAGAAACTTTTGAATGTTAGAAACTCGATGATGGATTTTCATTAGGAGTTGTTGTAAGACGAACAGAGCAGGGTGGTGAAGCCACTAGGCTCGAAGAGGAGTGACAATTGTGACATCATGTCCAGTAGTCCAAGGTGAAGAAGGTTAGGGTTTGGTAAAACAACCCTCACTGTTGATTTCTCTACGATCATCTCCACCATTGTAGAATACCCAATGGGTCAATGCACCCATGTGACGAGGCTATACGTGGCGTTGGCGGAAAGGATCATGTCAAAGCCAAGGTCAGCAGTACTCTATCTACATTGAATATGAACTTAAATGAATGGATATATCACCGTATAGTGAATGACAAGGAGGGCACCTGAATTGATTGAGTTATGTATTGGTGCATTAATCCTTCAATGTACGAATGACGACCACCTGAATTGATTGAGTTATGTATTGGTGCATTAATCCTTCAATGTACGAATGACGACCATATTCTCCACCATTGCACAGTACCCAATGGATCATATGCACCCATGTGACAAGGCTATACATGGCGTTGGCGGAAAGGATCATGCCAAACCCAAGGCCATGAGTACTCTGTCTACATTGAATATGAACTTAAATAAATGGATATATCACCGTATAGTGAATGACAAGCAGGGATATGAACTGATTGAGTTCTGTATTGGTGCATTAATCTGTCAACGTAGGAACGATGACCATATTATCATTAGAAAATAAGACCCCAAACGATTTAACCAGTCAGAAAGTAGAAAAATTAGATTTTAAAAAATTAAAATTTTCTCAAATATAAACATTAGATAACCTCATTTAATTTCTAGTCAATTTAGATTTAATGTCAAAATCAATGCATTCTGAATGCCTTATTACCTTGATGCAGTAGGGAATAATAAGAATCAAATAAAAAATAAAAATATAAAAAACATTCACCTATAAATAAATAGATTAAATGTGATATTAGTCTAATTAAATTTAAAGGTGACTCAAATTATAAATCTACATCCATAAAATAGTGTGTATTTCATGTTGAGATCATGGAATCAAATAAATAGAATTTGGTTTACATTGTAGATAGAAAACAAGTTTTTCCAATTGGTTTGAAATCACTTTCCAATTTAAAGTTCCAAAATAGCATGAGGATACTATATTTTTACTTTATAATCAAAGACAAAATCATAATTTGCGATATTGTAGATTAACATATAATTATTTTAAACTTGTAAACTTAAAATATTTTTTCATATATATGATATTTAACCATTATTATCATATAATCATTTAGAAACTTTTTTTTTTATTTATACTTACAAATAATCATAACACATTTGTAAGCACATTTTTTTTTCTTTCTATCAAAACTTGCAACTGAAATTCAAATCTCAAAACTCATTTTAAAAATCTATATAATACCTTAAATATGTATTACTATTTAAACTCATGTTTTCCTTATTTAATTGTTCTCTTGCATGAAGTGTCAAACGGAGTACAATCACATCTTGAATTGAGTCCAATTGAGTAAAATCACATCTTGATTTTTTTTTCAAATCTGAGAAAACATATCGCAACCACATCTTGATATAATTAATATGTTGAACTATTATATAAAAAAAGAAAAATTAGAATATTTCAAATAATTTTTTTTTTAAATAAATTATATATATAAACTAGAAAATATAATAATAAAATAAGCCAATAAACTCCTTTAATTATGAATATGTCCATATAAACCATATTGTAGTGAAATTAAACAGAATGTAAAGAGTAGAAATTATTATCTTCTTTAAATCTGACAAAATGTAAAGAACATAAATTATTGTCTTCTTCAAATCTGGGGTGATTATAAAAGAAACCTATATTCCCCAGAGTTTATGATACTCTTAATTCTAATGAATAGACATTATACACTTCAGTGCCTTTGCATGCTTTGCATTGCCTATGTATAGCACATCTAGAAGGTATGTAAGGAGAATTTCATCTTTCCATTTAAGAGTCTTCTGGAGGTACAATGCCTTGAGTATGGTACGATAAGCCATCAACTGCGTCGGTCTTAAACTTTCCTTTCCCCTTATTACAGGCATATTACCAAGAGAACATCTATTTTTGTCACACAAATACTGTATGTAGGGAAAATAGATTGTAATGGCTTCATCTTCAGCAGGGAATCCAAGATCATTATGCATATCTCTTTTCTAGCTCCCAACATGGGACTAATGAAGCTCTTTATCCCCTGTACCCTTCAAGTCCTTTTCATTTGGGAACTTACTTTTGCAAAAAGAATCATAATGGGACTGATCCTTAGTTCCCAACTTTCTCTTAGAATATTTACTGGTCAACTAACTACCTATAACTTTCAAGTTACCAGAGTGCCCATGTGCCTTAAATTCTCCTAAAAGTTCTGAAACCATAGTTTCACTTCGATTTTTATCCTCATAAGTAGAACTTTTCGCTAATTCCAAACTAATATTCTCCATATCTTCAGTAAAGAGTCTGAAAGCAATTAGATGAAATTCATTTCGATTTTTATTAGCATGAGTAGAACTTTTTGCTGATTTCAAACTAATATTCTCCATATCTTTAGTACCGAAAGGGATTAGATGAAATTCATTTCGATTTTTATCAGCATGAGTAGAGCTTCTTGTTGATTCCAAACTAATATTCTTCATATCTTCAGTACCAAAAGGGATTAGATCAAATTCATTTCGATTTTTATCAGCATGAGTAGAACTTTTTGCTGATTCCAAACTAATATTCTTCATATCTTAAATATCGAAAGGGATTAGATGAAACTCATTTCGATTTTTATAAGCATGTTCTCCATATCTTCAATTCTTAAAGGGATTAGATGAAATTCATTTCGATTTTTATCAGCATGATTAGAACTTTTTGTTGATTCCAAACTAATATTCTCCATATCTTCATTAAAGAGTCTGAAAGGGATTAGATTAAATTCATTTAATCCCACATCCTAATTGAGAAATCATAGTACAAAACAACATAGTTAGAATTCAAGTTTGAAAAAGCACCTTGATTTACTCACAAAAAAAAAAATCACTAGAAAATATTGTCTAAACCAATTAGAAGCATAACCTATAAAATTCAATCAATGAAAGAAGGAAATTTCACCTCTCCAAGCTATCAAAACTAATGCTTCCAAAGATATTGGGGGGGTGGGGTATCATGGATATCCGGATGTTTGGTTTGGCTCTGCTATGCAAATCGATCTGGAGAGGGCTATTTGGAGATAGTCTGTGGAGAAGAGCCATAAAAATGAAGTATATGGGCAACAAAGATATCTCTTATTGGTTCAGGAAATGTTTGATTGGATCTTCTCATGGATCTGCTATCTGGCGAAGCTTTCGTAAGATTGAGCAATTTTTCCTCAATAATCTAGTGTGGAGCTTTCAAACAGGAAACAACATTATTATTGGGTAGGATCCTATTGTGGGTTGTGATGGCAATATATCTCTTGATTAGCAGCTACTTTAGTTTCTTCATCGTAAAGGTATCTTCTTCTAGGGGTAGGTCATTGATGTGTGGCAGTGATCCGAATGAAAAATGGCATCAACCCATCCACCCATATTATTCATTGACCCATGGAATTTACCCATGGTATTGTAAATGGCATGCGCCCATGGTATTGTAAAATCCACCCATGGTATTCCTTCACCCATGGAATTGACCCGTGGTATTGTAACTGAAAAATACTACAAGTAACAAGTCACATTTTGTAAAAGGACAAATTGTCCACCACAATGTAGCCTTTACAATTCAGAGGCATGTAGCCACCACATCTCTTCTCAGAGATAAGCTGCCATTGCCCTAGCTGGTTTATTTCCACTTCTGTTTGCAAGCATATTTCAGTATTTTATAGTAATGAAATGAAGTATTATTTCTGATGCATATCTGTCTCTATGGTTACCTCTGTATTTTGTTGCATTCATGTTGAAATCCATATCAATGGGTTTTAATAAGAAGTTTCTTTGTGGTTTTGTTTATTGGGCATTCTCCTATTTTTCTTCTGGCAATTCAAGTTTTCAGATCTTAGGGGTCTCTCCTCCCAAGATCCATTTCAATTTTTTAGATCTTGGGGGCCTCCTCCTAAGATCCGGATCAGTGATATCAAAGTAGGTTATGTTTCCATGGGAATGAGGGTTTGATGCATATTTCAGTTTCAAATTTTGCAACAATATTCAACAAACTTCAGGCATGTGCTACAACCTTCACAGAGCACTTTCTTGGGTCAAGCAGGAAGAATTTTTCTTTTTTCATTTTTTTGCAGGAATTTTTTTGGGTGGCGACTTTGCAAATCAGATCTGAAACATTTGGTATAAAATTTACAAAAGAAAATACCAGATCTGGATTCCTCTCAAAAAATCACCCAATTTAAAAAAAAATGGTCAAATCGGAGTTCGGATGTGGGAGATATCGCTGATTTAAAATCAGCTATTTTATCAGAATTTTTGTGACGACAGAACTGTTGCAATGCGAATCTGAGATCTCAGAGTGTCCAGATAAGGATTTCCACCACATGGGAAGATGCAAAATGGTCCTTTCGCTTCAAAAAACAGGCTATAATAAATATTCTGAGTTATATTGACTGCGTTATGACCATTTTAATTCTGGAGCAGCGTTCGAAGTGGGTTCCCATTGGAGACATGCCCTCGCACCCCACTTTAGTAGGCACCTGCTTCACATTCATCAGTTTCAACATAGCAGCATTCGGCTTGGGTTATTTGGAGACGTGCCTTCCCACCCTAGGCTATGTAGGCACCTGCTACTTCATCATCAACCAACATCATGGTTATGGGTCAACCGCATAAAATCCTTGTCATCGAAGTCCATTTGCTAGGCCGCACACTGTCAGAATCACAGTTGATCACAAGCATTACAGGGTATCTCTATCCTCGGATCTTTGTTTATCAGGTTTTTGGGTTAACCACATAAAACCCTTATCTTTAGTGGCTCTTCATATTCAACAAAGGCTTCGCAGGAGGGAACTTTACGCAATGGGGACCATTGCTTCTTAAGGAGGGAGGAATGATCCGAATGGAAAATGGCATCAACCCATCCACCCATATTATTCATCGACCCATGGAATTTACCCATGGTATTGTAAATGGCATCTGCCAGTGGTATTGTAAAATCCATCCATAGTATTCATTCACCCATGCAATTGACCTGTGGTATTATAACTGAAAAATACTATAAGTAACAAGTCACATTTTGTAAAAGGACAGATTGTCCACCACAATGTAGCCTTTACAGTTCAGAGGCATGTAGCCACCACATCCCTTGTCAGAGATAAGCTACCATTGCCCTAGCTGGTTTATTTCCACTTCTGTTTGTAATCATATTTCAGTATTTTATAGTAATGAAATGAAGTATTATTTCCGCTGCATATCTGTCTCTATGGTTACATCTGTATTTTGTTGCATTCATGTTTAAATCCAGATCAGTGGGTTTTAATAAAAAGTTTCTTTGTAGTTTTGTTTATTGGGAATTCTCCTATTTTTCTTCTGGCAATTCAAGTTTTCAAATCTTGGGTGTCTCTCCTCCCAAGATCCATTTCAATTTTTTAGATCTTAGGGGCCTCCTCCCAAGATCTGGATCAGGCAGGGCCCCATCCCCATTTGGAAAAAAGCCTCGGTATTAGGCCTAAATGGTCTACTTGCTTAACAGTGGAACCAACTAATCTGGAAAATGTGGAATAGGGGTATCTATAAATCTGAATCGAAAGATTATCTTATCTAGAAGGGGCCAAGGGTAAGTTGAATGTCTATGTGAAAGATATTTATTTATCACTTCTAAAGGCTCATATTCCTCATCCCGAAAACATTTTCCCCATTTCCTTTTGGAAATATGGGACTCCATATAAGATTATCATATTTATTTGGCTGGTTTTTCATAATAAAATTTTAACATGGGACAACCTTCGAAAGAGGAATTGGCATGGTCCAGCTATTTGCTTAAATTACAAAGCAGAGGGAGAAAACAATCTTCACATTTTCCTAAAATGTGTACACTCACAGGAGCTATGGAGGAACCTGGCCACTTACTTTGGTTTCATAAATATATCTCATCCAACAATAAAAGATGCATTAATCTGGTGGAGTAATCAGAAAGAGATTTGGCGGCCTGTTCCTTTATTTGTTTTATGGTATATCTGGAAATGGAGGAATAAGGCACTATTTCAAAACTGAAAGGACAGTTTTTTTTTTTTTTTTTTTTTAAATCGTCATCTCTCAGTACCACTCCCTTTCTCCTTCCATCTCTCAGCAAAAGAAAGCAAGGGCTAAGGAACATTCTTATTCTCCATGCCAGGCAAATATTCCTAGAGCTTATTTTGATGGGACTGCTCAAAATGGAATATGTGTTTGTGGAGTCTACATTATTACAAAGGAGGATCAGCATATTTCCATTTATTGGCATGGGGGTGAAGGATCAAACAACAAGGTGGAAGTTATGGCACTATCAGGGCTTCTTCAATTCAGTATTTTCCGAAATATTGAATACCTGCAAATCTATGGTGATTCCAAAATCATTATGGATCATGTTAGTGCCAAGCTTTCCATAAAAAATCATTATCTGTCTGGATGGATGAACATAATTGAGCCCCTATTGAACGCAAGAAAGGATTATACTATAAAACATGTGAACAGGTCTCATAATTCACAGGCAGAGGAACTATCAAAGAAATGTCTCCAATCACAAGTTGGTAAATGGGAAATGACTATTGCAGTGTGGGAAGTAAGGTACCAAATTCAAGATTTCGTTCTTCCGGGTACATAACTCTCTCTTCCATACATCTGGCCCTAGTATGTACCATTCCCCAGTTTTTTGACTTTCTCTATCGCTCAAGCTCCTTCTATTTGTAAGTATTGCCTCATTTTGCATACTATCATCTTTCTAGAATTCTCATGACTACAGTCTGCATGGTTAAGAATTCTTCCCACACTATGTACGTTATGTCTACATTACGAGCTGTTTGTTCTAGCTCTATACTTTTTGTTATGTAATCTGGATATACCAATATAATATAATACCGCTTTTTTCTTACTGAAAAAAATAAAATGCAAAGCCATTAAAATCCAAAAAGATACTCATAAAAAGCTAAACATCCAACTGAAAAGAGAACTAAAACTAAACAAAGACTCATTAAAATCTAAACACCCAATTGAAAGGAAAACTAAAAATATTCATGTCAATTCAAAGTCAGAAAATTGTTGAAATTCCCTACCTCTACACCCATCTTTAACCTACTTTTCATCTCTCCAATCCTTATTAACAAAAACCCTACTTGTCATCTCTCTGGTTCTTGTGAACAAAACCCTCTTAAAAACAAAGAGAAATCAAAGAGATAAATAACACAATAAGGAGACACACAAAATGGATATAAGAGAAAACCAAATTGATAAACAAATCAGAAACATAACCAATAAAATGCAAAGCCATTAGAATCCAATCACATAGCCATTAAAATCTAAACACCCCACTGAAATGAAAATTATTCATGTCAAGTCAAAATTGAAAATTAGTTGAAATCCTCATCTTCTAAGCCAAGCTTTAACCTACTTGTCATCTATACAGTCCTTATAAACAAAAACCTGTTAAAAGCAAAGATAAATCAAAGAGATAAGTAGCACAATGAAGAGACACACAAAATGGATACAAGAGAAAACCAAAGTGACAAACAAATTAGAAGCCTAATTAATAAAATGCAAAGCAATTAAAATCCAAACACATTTCCATTAAAAGCTAAACACTCAATTGAAATGCAAACCATTCATGTCAAATCAAAATTGAAAATTTGTTGAACTTCCCTACCTCTTCCCCAAGCTTTAACCTACTTGTCATCTCTCAGGTCCTTACAACAAAAACATGTTAAAACCAAAGATTAATCAAAGGGATAAATAGCATAATAAGGAGGCACACAAAATGCGTAGAAGAGATTTGCCTAAAAAATATTAGTTTGGTGGATTAACATCTAATATATATCTATTAACAGTACTCAAATTAGTCAGGCTTGGCCAAAGCTGACTACCTAAAGCATCATACTATGAAGTATTTCAAGTCATTAAATAGCCATCAATTACAACCCTAATTCCCTTGTCCGAATTAAATTATATGCAAGCACATGTAAGGACATGCATATAGCAATGCAAACATGTGTTAGGACATGTGTGGCCTGAACATAACCATTCAAAACCATGCATGGAATCAAGATAGAATCATGCATGGAATCGAGATAGTGCATGGCCCACATCAAATACCATGGTCAAACTATGTGTTACACAATACCATGGTCCATAAACCAAAAATGCAAACTCAACAATGACCAAATCCAGATTTCTTAACTACTCTATGATGAAATCAAGATTAACCCATCATTCTTTCTATTTTAGCCTAAACGTTCATCATTTATATCATTTGGAATAATAATTTACTAGAAATATATATATTATTATATATATATATATAATATTATATATATTATATATATATATAATGTAATAATATTTTTAATTTATTAAATTTTATCAAAAGAATAAAACTAAAATTATTTTAATTGAATAGTTTTTTAAATATCATATTGATTACTTCACTGAGTAGGCCCACATCTTTGTTGTCTATTTCTAGATTTTATCTAAGTATATGTTTATATTTGCATTATATGCAATATTGATTTTATATTCAAAGTTGGCAATCTATATTTGGAATAGGTATTGCATTAAAATTAGTGATCAAATATGAAAATTGATATATTTTTGTTTTATTTTCATAAATATTTGTAAAATCTAAATAATTAGTTAATTAAAAATAATTTAGTGGAGAGAATGTATTTATATTTACAATTGATAAATAATTAAAACTCTCTCAAACACTTATTTATCTAAAAAAAAATTAGGTTTTAAATTTTCTTATAAACATAGTTTGCGTAAGACGATATTTTATAAATTTCTTGAAAGTATTTTTTTGGGGAGTTAAGTGATTCACATTTAGAAGAGATTTTAATGGTTTTATGCTATTACAAGTCATTTTTTTATCGAGTTGATGGTATGATAAAATCATGACATTTTAAATTTTGAAAATGGTATTTTAAATTATTAATATAAAGCGGATTGAACATTTTGATAGAATGGTATTAATATTAAAGGATGTGCAATGTTGTTGTTTATTATTTATAATTCCTTCAAATTATAAGGTATTTTTGTCAAATTTTAGTCATTTTTTTGTTAAAGTTATTCGATAAAACATTTAAATTATGTTTTAAGTATTGTTATTAGAATATTACACTTCAAAATAAATAAGGTTTTTAGATTTTAAAATTTTTCCATTGTTGTCATTGTAACATTATTTCAATAATCAAGAATTAGCATCTAAGGATTGTCATTTCTAGCTAATCTCAATAATGGAAAGTAAGTGAGAGTTGTTATCATAAGGTTACCTTCACACTCAAATACCTAACAATTGTCTTTCTAGGTGAAAAAAGTATGTTGCTATATTATGTATTGGTTGAATATGTTTGTTTTACAAGTGCACTTATGAATTGGGTTGACGCATGTAGATTTATTTAAAAGAGATGCCCAACTAACATTTTGTATATAGAATAAGATTTTTGAAGTATTAGAAATTGAAATGTAATAATTACTTAAACTTTGAAAGGAACAAAATAAGAATTCGAATAAGAAACTAATATTTTCAATCCATAAATTGGCATATACACATACATAATCACAAATAGGAAATGTTATAATGGTATTCATATACATTTGATAATGATTATTACATTGTGTAATGACACAGGGTTACCCCTGCTTTACCCACAATATGCATAAACCTATGCAATAAACCATTTTCTGCCCAAGAATTTACATGACCTTCCGGTCAAAGGTTCATTATAAATAACAATGGGTTAAGGCCTTCTTAATTAATACTTGGTGAAATGATTTATCAAACAAACTAACCACAGTTTGTCCCTTGATCCATCCTTTGCATTAACACTCATTAATCCTTAGGCCCGCATATATAAGCCAACCCCTAAACCATTTTTAAACTTTGGGTCATACATAGGCTTAACCCACAAATCGCTATCGACACTTTAATACTATTATAAACCCTTTATAATAGCTATCACATAAAACCACATAAATCATACCTTTTTTTGCCTTTCATAAGCCTTTGCACAGTTCCCAATACTTGTCTTTATTACAATCACTCATCGCAGTTTACCATGGTCATACCACATATATGCTCTTATCACCCCTCCGACTTCGATATGCGACTATCGGAGGCATTTAAATAATGCTTAAGCCTTGAAAGACTTGGACACAACCCTTAAACAGAATACAAAGGAAATACATTGAAATTCTACTCCAAACCACAAGCAGATATCAAAAACTATATACCCGCATTCATATTTATCATCGGGTCCATCAATACCAAGTCTTTCCGCATTGTTGCTTCAATCTCCGAAACGCCCAACCTCCGATCGCCGATCTACTTGATCTCCGATCAGCGCTTATCGCTATTGGCTATCGGCTATCGGCTATCACACCATCCTTTAGCTCCTAAACTTTGCAATATGTGATTACATCTCAACCGTAGATTAGGCTCGCGATCTGACGGTTGATGATTAATCGCATGATTGTAATCTCTTATTCCCTTCGGCCATCCAACAACACTTGAAGGGTTTCTGCTGATGCGATATTCCTCCATCTCCCCTGCGATTGGATCTAGTCCGTTGATCTATTAGATCCAACGATTGTTGTACATCACCTCTTCACTTCTCCACTTTTCTCCTTGCTTATGATTTTACGCTATTTCTTCAGCGTTTCTGTGGTTCCGGGTTTCTTCAAGGTTCTGATCCCTTGGCTGTTTCACTGCACACTTCCTCCTGAGCTTTGGCTTTGATATTTATAATGAATTCAACGATCCATTATGATCCTCCTCGTCATGTTCCTCTCTGTGTAATCATTAAACTCCGCCTGCAACTCTTTGTTATACAGGATATGCTAATTCATTCATCATTCGCCATTGATGCTTAACAACACACTTATACAAATTGGAATTTGAATCTTTGTGCATATATATATCACTAAAAAATTACATAATGAGACTCTCTACCTCTCCTCGGCCTGATCTTCTAATTAATGGCCTCTGTTCATTATCAACCCGTAGGTTTACAAACACTAGCTAAATGTCTAACACTTTTTCTTTGTCTCTACCCTCTAACCTCTGATCATCATCTGCCCGTAGGCTTACAAACACAACTAGATATCTAACTCTCTCTCTCTCTCTGTCTAACCTCATAACCTCTGATCATGCCTTTTAGGCTTGCATTTATACAAAAGGGATTCTAAAACCAATTTCTGGTTTAGATCCATAAGCTTCTCAACTAAATCTTAAAATCTCTTTCTCATCCCTAAGGATTCTCTCAAATCCACAAAATCATGAACTGATTCCTAATCTATATTTACAATCAATTCTCAATCCTCTCATCACTCAACTATCCTAAATCTCTCATGTTCTCCCACATTTGAGAAAATTTACAATTATGCCTCACAATATTTAATTAAATCCTATTCTAGCTTCTCTCATTAAAATCACTCAAACTCTTAGTAATTACATTAATTCCATACTTAGGAAATCAAATTCCTTGAAACACAAGACCCCTATGTCTACTAGAATACAATAATGATGTTGAGTTGAATGCTCCTGCTTCAGACTCCCCAAGTAAGAAAATTTATGACCTCTTGGTCATAAGTCTGGATAATTGATTCCTCCTTGATCCAAAACTTTATTTTGTAACTTGTCTTTGCTTGTCCATTTTTCTATTGCTGATGTTGTCTGCTGTTGTTCTCTAGGTATCCATACCTTATGCTGCAATGCTCCACTTGCCCTGCTTTCATAGTCTGTTGTTGTTTTCCTCTTTTTGTTACTCCTCTCTTTCCTTGTTGTTTTCTTCTTCTGAGACACTTTCATCGTTAACCTTCTTATCAATTCAATTTCTTTGTCTAGTATATCCTCAGTTTGCTAAATTTTTTCATCTCTTGATTGATGAACTCTCCTTTTTTCTTGTTCTTCTATCCTGATTAGCTCCTTTTCATCCTTACCCTTTTCTTTACTATTATTTTGCACCTTTTCAACTGCTGCTATATTGGCTTGCAAAACAATTTCCTTCTTTTGTTTTCTATACTTGTCAACTTCTTCTTGATTATTATTTATGACAACTTCTTTGTCATCCTTATTCAGCAATTTATCCTAAACATTTATCCTCTATTCTTCCAACTTCCAACTTTGAAAGTCTAATTCCCTATATAACTCAATGATTTTACTTAGAGTGAACTTTGGAAATTTTACACAATCTCCTATTTCTTCATTTGTTATTGACCCATCATCACATGGTCCTTCTTCCTCTGCTAAATATTTCTTAACATCCTTCAGTAGATGTTCTTCCTCTTCTTCTTTCATTTGGCTGTCCTCCTGTGACAAATATGTTCCAGTTTCTACAACAAAATGCATTCATAAGACAATCATCAAAATAAAAAATATAAGGCCTTTGTACCTTTTCTTCTTCTTCTGGCAACCTTTTAGTATGTCGCTCTGATCTCTCCTTTAACTCCTCTGTCAGCACATCAGTATGCTGATTCAAACTCAAAGAACTCTTGAGATTGTCAGCTAGTATCTCCTTCTCATCATCTATTTCAATGATGCCTTTCAGCACTTGTCCATGGTAGCAAACTAATTCTTTTCCAGTCTCCATGTCATACTCTTCTTCAAAACTTTGACCTTCTAAAAGGTTTTCTTCTACATTTTTGACAACTTTAAAAGACTGCCTATCCTCTTCCAAACCTGCAATCATACACAAATCATTAATTTTAAAAATACAAGACCTTCTAGTCTCATTTGATGCTTTAGTCATCAAGTATTTTGGCTGCTTTGAATCATTCATATAATCCAACTCCTCTGGCTCTTCATCACTTTCAAAAAGTAATGGTCCACGTTCTGGTTCACATATCGAAACTTCAACATATTCTTTAGCATCTCCCTTTTGCTGTAGCTCAACTCTTTCGAGCTTCTCTGTCTTCAATTTGACATCTATAATTTGTTCAAGTTCCCTTAGCTCCTTTCTTATCTGCATATTCACCTGTTGTTCCCTCTTCTCCTGTAGCCTTTGCCACTTCACTTTCTTTCTCATGAAATAACTATATTTCTGGTCCATCTCATTTCTCTACAACATTTCCACTAATACTTCAAGCTAAACTACTATCTCAGCCTTCTCCCTCTCATATTCTTCTTTACTTAACTGTCTTTATATTCCATTTGCCTTGACATCTCCTTTCTTCTGTCCTTGGTTGTGGTTTCTTTCCGAACCTCTGTTATGACTATCACTAGTCATCATCCTTTTTATCTCTATGAGGTCCTCACTCACTCACTATGAGCTACACTAAAGCCTCTACAACAGCAAATCTGCGTTGTTGCCGCCTACCTCTCCAAGCTCTCCTATGTACTTGGTATTTTGGCAAGCAATTAGTTCTCTATGTCTGGAACCTTCTTTAAGTAATTCTCTTTTCTCCTTCTAGGCTTCAACTCATCTGTACTTTCCAAGAACACAAATGTCCTCTTTAGCCAATCTTTGTTGGAATTCCTCAAGGTTCTACCACATTTCTGCTTTCACATGGAAACTCTTATCAGCTTCCTTTATCTCTTAGCAATTCTACCCACATCCTCCGTGGAATTGCCTTTGGAAGTTGCAACAGTACTTTTGCATCAATGCAAAGACTACAACTTTCCAATCTTCAAATCCAATTAAAATAAAACCATATCATCTTATCTTCAAGATCTCTGTCTGATCTTGTCCTCCCATCCACCTGCACTTTTGAATGGACTGTTCTTTCCACTAGCCTCTAGCTGTATCTACAAACTCTGTTACTTCAAGAGCTTACAAAGTCGTTCTTACAGTTTAACTACTAAAATCCTGCTCTAAAATTTCATTCATTCAATATCTGCTAATCATTAGACAAATTTTCATACCTTCACCTACCTTCAGGGTCTTACCATTTCTGCAAATCGGTTTCAGTAGATCTTCAAGCTTCCACTGCACAAATTTTCAACATTCAGCTACTGTCAATCATATTTAGAATCCGATTCTTTCTTCGAATCTTCTGGCTTTATCTTGGCAAAGCTTAGATATCAAAAATAATTTCTCCTTTTCTGAGTTTTCTTCCACTCAGAAATCCTTAACAATTTCCTTCATTACTACTTCTTAAGGCTTGATCTTCTTTTTCTAAGATACTTCATTAGCTACAACTATCAATCTTCAATCTATTTCTTTATCCAACAAAACTCAAATCAGAGTTAAATAAAACATTACCTGCATGGTTTCTCCACTCACTCTTCACACCCGAGTGAATCTCCATTCTTTAAAACATCAATGTAGATTCTTTATGTTTCTGTAGTCTCTTCTTAATTCTTACTCACCTGCCACTAAGAACTTAACAATCTCCCAGCTTTACTCTAGTCGCTTAACTGTTAGATTAGAATCCGATCTCCCTTGCCTGCATATACATCTTTCCACATGTCACTATTCTAAATTCTTTCAAAGAAACTTTCACACATAATTTCTTTGTTCTACTCTGATACCATAGGGTTACCCCTGCTTTACCCACAGTATGCATAAACCTATGCAATAAACCATTTTCTGCCTAGGAATTTACATGACCTTTCGATCAAAGGTTCATTATAAATAACAATGGGTTAAGGCCTCCTTAATTAATACTTGGTGAAATGATTTATCAAACAAACTAACCATAGTTTGTCCCTTGATCCATCCTTTGCATTAACCCTCAGTAATCCTTAGGCTTGCATATATAAGCCAATCCGCTAAACCATTTTTAAACTCTGGGTCATACATAGGCTTAACCCACAAATCACTATCGTCACTTTAATACTATTATAAACCCTTTATAATAGATATCACATAAAACCACATAAACTGTCTCTCATAAGCCTTTGCATAGTTCCCAAGACTTGCCTTTATCGCAATCACTCATCGTAGTTTGCCATGGTTATACCACATATATGCTCTTATCACCCCTCCAACTCTGATATGCGACTATCGGAAGCATTTAAATAATTCTTAAGCCTTAAAAAATTCGGGCACAACCCTTAAATAGAATACAAAGGAAATACATTGAAATTCTGCTCTAAACCACATAAGTGGATCTCAAAAACTATATACCTGCATTCATATTTATCGTTGGGTCTATCACTACCAAGTCTTTCCACATTGTTGCTCCGATCTCTGAAATGCCTGACCTCCGATCATCGATCTACCCGATCTCCGATCAATGCTTATCGTTATCAGCTATCGGCTATCATACCATCCTTCAGATCCTAACCTTTGTGATATGCAATTACATATCAACTGTTGATTAGGCTCACAATCTGACGGTTGATGATTAATCGCATGATCGCAATTGCTTATTCCCTTCAGCTATCCGACAACACTCGAAGGGTTTCCACCGATACGATATTCCTCTGTCTCCTTTGCAATTGGATCTAGTCTATTGATTTGTTAGATCCAACGGTTGCTGTACATCACCTCTTCACTTCTCTGCTCTTCTGTTCGCTTATGATTTTATGCTATTTCTTCAGTGCTTCTGTGGTTCTAGGTTTCTTCAAGGTTTTGATCCCTTGGTTTTTTCACTGCACACTTCCTCCTGAGCTTTGGCCTTGATCTTTCTAATGGATTCAATGATCCACTATGATCCTCCTCGGCATGTTCCTCTCTGTGTAATCATCAAACTTTGCCTGCAACTCTCTGTTACACAGGATATGCTAATTCATTCATCATCCGCCATTGATGCTTAACAACACACTTATATAAATTGGAATTTGAATCTCTGTGCATATATATACATAATGAGACTCTTTGTCTCTCCTTAGCCTGATCTTCTAATTTAATGGCCTCTATTTATTATCAGCCCATAGGCTTATAAACACTAGCTAAATGTCTAACACTCTTTCTCTGTCTCTACCCTCTAACCTCTTATCATCATCTACCGGTAGGCTTACAAACACAACTAAATATCTAACTCTCTCTCTCTATGTCTAACCTCTCTAACCTTTGATCATGCGTTTTAGGCTTATATTTATTCAAAAGGGATTCTAAAACCAATTCCTAGTTTAGATCCATAAGCTTCTCAGCTAAATCCTAAAATCTATTTCTCATCCCTAAGGATTATCGCAAATACAAAAAGTCATGAACTGACTCCTAATCTAGATTTACAATCAATTCTCAATCCTCTCATCACTCAACTATCCTAAATCTCTCATGTTCTCCTACATTCAAGAACATTTACAATTATGCCTCACAATATTCAATTAAATCCTATTCTAGCTTCTCTCATTAAAATCACTCAAACTCTTAGTAATTACATTAATTCCATACTTAGGAAACCAACTTCCTTGAAACACAAGACCCCCCATGTCTACTAGAATACAATAATGATGTTGAGCTGAATGCTCCCGCATCACGTAAGAAATAAATGGGTTGTTCCAACCATCTATGAGATTGATCTCAAAAAAAAATGTTCTCATCTTAGATAAGAAACATTGCCTCACAGTAGACATTTCAAATACAAACAATTATAAAAACATATGTGAAAGAGTGTATATGTGATTCTCTTTGTTCATTGTTGCTATCCAAGGAGAATTAATACATTTGGCATTGGTTGCAAGGACATTGTAAAGTTTCATTTCCTAAATTGTCGAAATAATGCACACAAGAAGTTGCAAATTTGTTTAGTTGTTCAATATTAGGGAACACAAGAGTCGTTGCACTATGAAGAAGATGGAAAGCCCTCCATACATGTAACACAAACCCAAAGAATATGTTTCACTAGAAATTAAATATTCAACTATGCAATTTGGTTGCAAGGTTAAAATATATATATATATGAAAAAATTATACACTACATAGCACTCAAGTGAATCATGTTATTTGATGATGTTAAGAAATGTAGGACAAAGATATGACCAATATTTCAATGACATTATGATAAATCATGCATAAATTATGTAGAATAAACATATTATTCACACACACACACACACACACATATGACCAAACTCTAGTAAAAGTTGCATAACCAACCAAAAGTTTAAGATACAAATTTGGTATAATGTTACATTATAGCGTGCATAATTATGGAAACCTAAAGCTCATATATACAATTCGTAAATATTAAAATGCACTAGTTGTAATTTAAGGGGCTAATGTCTTGTTAAATTCGTTGTTATTTTGTTTCACTTCAAACGTGAAGAGAATTATAGTAAGATTTTTATCGAAAATACATTTAATTTTCTCTAGTTATAACTGTTGTAAAGCGTGGAAACTTGCATTCCATGTGGCGATAAAAAGTAGTCACATGAATGGGGTTAATTTGTTTGTCAAAGGTGAGTATATAGATGACCTTTGTTGCATACAACATCTCTACAAGGCCTCCTTTTTTTAAACCATATTCAAGAAAAAGGAATATATTATGAGATTCTAAGCATATTTGAGAGGGAAAAATTTCTACAAGAAAAGACGTAATGATGCATCTTGATAATGTGGTATTAAGAACGTTTGCAAGAATTACATTTAGAAAATATGATTAAACTATTAATTTTCCACCATTATCTCTTTGTAAAATTTGATATAGATGGATGCTTAGACTTTAAATGGTGAATTTTTGGTACATTTTAGAGAATTTTCAATACTCATTGTCAACAATGAAGGAACAACATGTTTTGGAGGGGTCTTCCATGTGGACTTTAGCACAATGCTTCATATTTGTGTGGGCTACATGGGAGTTAATAGTAATAATGTTGCATAAATGTATGCCTTAGAGTTTGGTTTAATGCATGTTATCAAAACAAATATAGTCAATCCTTGTATTGAGGATGGCTTGCACCTAGTTACTTCTATGATAATAAAGATTTCTCATGATTCCTCTCCAAATAAATCATCATGTAGTTGGAGAATTCATATTCATATCTTGTATTGAGGCCTTTTTCTTACAAATTCCCAGTATTCTAGCTACTCATGTTCAATGTCAAGGAAAGAAAATGGAAAACATATTGGCTAATAAAGGTTTATCTAGCACCTCCTTTCTCATCAACAGTTTTTGGGATGCTCTCCCTACCTCTCAACTTAAGGATGTTTTCTCAGATCTGGAAATTCAATATTTTTCATCCTTGATGGAGGTGTTTAATGTTGGTATGGAATTGGAGGATCTCAAACATGCCAACAATCTCACCAAACTTTTGTCACCTTACATGTGTTTGGACACCTTTCTCACAACCCTACATGGGCTACTAACATTCACTCTGCTTTTACATTCCTAGTCTCCTTAATTTTTGGTATGAGATTGACTTTTTCACTTCTAGGGTTTCATTTTCATTCACTTGATTGACCTCATTTCTACTTTTTCCTCCACTCACCATGAAATTTCCTTGTATCTCCCCTCTATTCTCATTGAGGTTTGATACTTTCCTCCATCCTTGCATCTTTCCCTTCACATAATTTCTTGAAGATTATTTGCACTTCCTATTAAATGCAGACACCCTACTCATCAATATTTAAGGTTTCGTCATCTTTACCCAATTGCATTATGTCCATCCTTCAAATTTGGGGTTACTAAACCTATCATGACTCTTCTTGCCCACCATGGCCATGAATTGTCAATGTTGTCACAATCATAGAGGAGGTGGAAGCTAAGGAGATATTAGTGGAAAGTGATCTCGAGTTTCTATGGAGGCATTGGCTCATCACTTTTTAGATCGCACTTGTCTAAAAACATAGCGCTATCTTAATGTAATAAAGGTGGAATTCGTGCATAACCATTAAACATTTTTAGATACAGAAGTTCTAAAAATCATCAAAGCTTGGATTCTCAACCCAAAGAATACCAAAGGAAAAATCATTATCTCTATACTATGGATTTGTATTGGAATTTAAAAACTATATTGGAAAAGGTGTTGGTGGATTGTAGAGACACATGAAATCAAATTATGGACAAAGTAGATAATTTGAAAGTTGTTTCTCTTAGATATTAAAGGTTTCCTTTCTCGTCTCAAACTTGGTTCCCCTCTAGTCCTAGGCAATGCTCCTCCAAGCAAGGATGAAGCTCATCCCGTTAAGGTGGAAACATATTTATCTTCCTAATGTTTATGTTTTAGTCATTTTTTTTTCTAGCTAGGAGGTCAAGGATTATGTTTACTGTTTTTTCTATTTTCCTAGTTGGTTTTCCCACTAAAGAGACAACTTTCAAACGATGTAATCAATACATTTCACTCCCAATTTTATTTATGGATATTCTACTATTCTATATATAATATGGTTTTCCAAGTGGTAGGCGAGAGATAGATAACACATTTTGGTTTTAGTAATTTTTGTGAGAAATCAATGAAACCTTAACGTCTAGAAAAAAACAATAGTGAAGGAACTATCAAAAATTTATCCAAAATACTAAAAACAACAATTTTATTCATTTACAATTACCAATAGTTGCATACATGTTGTAAATCAAAGATGGTATGAAAAAAGTACCTTATTTCTCCATCTTAATGTCCTTTAATGCAAGTTTTTTCTTTCTAAAGTTGGCTTATGATTCATGATTGTATGAGATAAAGTTCACATTTTACAATTGTACAATTGTTTCTTGGAAATTAACAAATTTGAACATAACAATGATATATGTTAACTAATACACTAATATATTCAAGAACATGTGTGCTCATATCATGGTAAATATTTGGCTAAAATGTATTGTGTCATAGGAAGATGCATATAGGTTGAAGAGGTTTTTTGTTCAGAAAAGAATGTTGATGAAGATGGTTCTTTTGTTCAATAAGAATCATTGATGAATATATTTGAGAAGTCATTAGAAATATAACTAATATTCATAAGTTAATATTTATTTCCTATTCTAGGGATGAATTATTCCCAATGTTGAGTATCTAAGTGAATATCTTAAGGGTTTCCCCCCTTAATAATGTCAACAATAGTTTGAGATGTCTAGTCTAGTAAGTTGTAGATATCAAGATGATATCATTAGCCTATGGTGGTGCCAATAAATTCAATTCCAATGCCAAGTGGAGAAATCCTCTGAATGCATATCTAGTGTGTACCTAGACCATGAAGATAATGATAACATAATTGCTAGTACTACCAAATTGGTTGTGTGTGAATTGGTGAAACTGGAAATTGCAATCGATGTATAGAAAGTGTTTCACATGTGTGGTAATAGAACATTTATAAAATGTATGAGCTCCTTGAATGTTGAATAACACATGGGTAGATATAGTTTAATAAATCTTATGCAAGCATAGGCAATGAGAGCTCTTAACAATTAAACGTGAATAATGCTAATGTTATTTGAATCATGGTGACTAGTGCTTCTAAGGGCATGCTACTCATGTTATCCAATGAAACACCCATGAGCATTGTTGTAACTTTTAAGGTTAATGAAAGACATTAACAAATGGGTAATTGAAAAAACTATCAAAATTTGGAACAATAGTTCTTACTTGCTCAAAAGAAGGAGGTGGTTTTCCACAAAAAAGAGAATGGTAGTGTCCATATATCATTTTTTAAGAATGGAATGTTTATAATTTTCATTTTATATATAAAGTATATTCATGATATATCCATGACTATGAATTATATCCCTACGCTTAGGAGAATCTCATGCAATATTCCCTAAAATGCATACAAGTTGTAATGCTCCCTCCCACTCCCTTCTAGTGCTCTAGGTTGTGGGAGGTGTTACTTTATAATTTAACCGACCTCTAAGGTCTATTATGAAGATGGGGTTACAAAAATACTCTTATTCCAACTTCATTGAAACTCAAAAATAATACCATCATTGCATTTAACTCATCGAGATATTTCCAACGATAGAAATTTTATGTTAATCTGACCCCCTGCTTGGAATTTATGCCCATTTGAAGTTTGATCAATTCAATTTTTCCAAGTTAGCAAGGAATTGCTACATCTGACCCACATGGCATTTCCACATCACTCTGAGTATACCTTCGTCACCCACGACACCTATAAGGCATCCATGAATTCTTGTCAGGGCTTTGCGGTACTTGCCACCTCGACCCAAGTGAGTGAGTTCCATAGGGTTTGACCCCTTTGTGTTACGCAACCAATTACAATTATATATGGTCCCAAGGGGTATACGAGGTGCACACCTTATCCATTACTGGAACAACCCTTGAAATCCCATACCTCTTGATCATCCATAAATCCATAGAAGATCTGGTCTCGGTCCCATTTGGGAATTTGTACATTTGTATAACTCAAACTCTATCAAATACTATGGATATCAGGATACAACCTCCACTCAAAAATAAATTTTGCCTCATGCATATATTCACCCAAGTGGGGCCCAACTCAGATAAAATACACATTCCATGAAATCTGACTCAATGGAAATCTGGCTTATTACTAAATTGCAAAAGCTTCAAGCAACTGGATGTCCCATCCTACTAGATACATCTGTGAGATAACTCGAAATATGACCCTTCACACATTTGGATGAAATCCATTCTAGAGTGATAAAAATGGTATCCAACCCAAATACAAATTCCACCAAGAAGTCAATTGGGACTCGAATACAAATGCTTTTAAGGGATACTTCGTTCCTAGATACAAGCTAGGTCTTTTGTCAAACTTCCTTATATTTGATTCTGAGAAAATGTAAGAAATGTCTCCAACAAATAGATTTCATAGGAAGATCACATACCATGCTTCCTCTATGAACCTCAATCAACTGCAACATTATATAGGTGTACATAACCACAAAATGTTATCATTGTTCTTGGAATAAATAGCATTCAAGTCTAACTAAATTTTCTTGGATCACACAACACCTAAATTACCTCCTTATCATGAGCGGTAATCTATAGCCTTAAACAACGTAGTGAGCAATCATATTCATAAATATATCATATAATTGAAAACACTTACAATAGTAGATTAACTAAGGATATTCATGAAACCAAGTATATTCATGTAAATAACTCTACGATTCATGAAGATAATACTAGTCACATAAATCCATAAGTTCAACGTAACTACGAAGGCATATAAAGACATGCATTCACCATGAACATTTAGAAATATCGGAAACCTTCCATATGTAGTGTTGATCCACACACTTACATATCACATATCATACATTTTTCATCATCCATATTACAAATGGGTACAAGGAAATATACCACCCTCGAGTTGGATTCAGGTTTTGAGGAGTTACTTGCTCAAAGGAATTTCACACTGAGATTAAGTAAAACAAGGAAGAGGAGTCCACTATCCAAGTTGTTTATCAACTACTCTCTAGCAATAATCACCATATTGACTTTCTGCCTCAATGAAATCAATCACAGGGATTCACCCAAATCTTAGTTGGAGTAATGTTTAATTCAACATAATGGTTTGTTTGCTTTCTAACTCAATGGTGTACTCTTGTGAACTCTTCCCTTCCTTTTGCTATAAGTTATTAGAAGAGATCCATTGGATATATTCATAACCAATATGTTAAAACTGGGATTAATGAGGATTTTAAACACCACAAAGTTACTAGGGGATCACCTCAAGTCTAAGATTCTTCATGTGGATTTCCCACCAGGTTTGATCATGGGATTTAAATCAATGAAACACCCTTTGCTACTATTTGAATATACACCACCTATGATAAGGAGATGTGTTAGTATGAAAAGTATTAGTAGGTGTATCAAAAATTCTTCACCTAAGTCACTAGTAACAAGTGACACTAACAACAGAATGTGGCCACTTTTACACTTTATATCTATAAGAAAAATGATAAAACCCTACAATAAAATATATGATGCAAGCCAAAAACATATAACAACAGTAAAGTAAAGTGAAATAACCAAATAGAAGGACTTCAAATGAATAAAATTTTATTATAAACACCCGGTGAAGAAGATTTATGATATGGATCTATAAATCTCCCTCTGTGGGATGGGTCCTTTGTTAGACAATTGGCATTGTTTGGATGGCCAGTGGCCTAGTGAAGGCATTTGCAAGTGTGTTGGAATTGATAACAATAGTCATGCTAGGGAGATGTGTTGGGCAATTGCCATTTCCTAACTATTGGCAGGAGTGTTGGCATTGATGTCAACTAGGCTAGCTTGGATGCTTGTCACAACATATGTCGGCAATGATGTCCCATGAGGAATCCCATGTTTGTTTATGGCTCAGAAGGATTCCTATGATAGTTGCAGGCTTCTTGTAGAAAATAATCACAGTAAAAGTCTTACTGAAGATGCCATAAAATGATGACTATTGTGTTGGTCAAGACAAAATCCCATTGTAACTACAGGCTTCATGTAGAGAATCATCACAGTAGCAGGCTTATTGGAGAATCCATAAATGAGGATTATAGTGATGTACCAGGAGGACATCCATGGTAGTTGCAGGCTTCATGCAAATAACCACCATGGTGGTTGTGAGTTCATATATCTAGAGAGTCAAGGAGCAGAATAATGGCAGAGAGTTTGGAGCCATCTTAGAGGTAGAATATGGGCTCAAAGCCTAAATTGGACCCTCTCCATTGGAAATTTCTCTGGAAGATATTTCTAAAGATGTGTGGAAGTACATAAATGGATTCCTGGTTCAAAAATTATGGCCTACTAAAGTTCAGGGATTTGAGTCCTTAAGTAGGAGTGAATATCAGCATATCAAAGATCGGTGATCCAATGTATCAGGGATCTCATATCAGAGGACCAAATATATTGATGATCGCAACATCAGAGCTCCAGAGATATCGGTGATCACATGTCAGATGTTAGAGGTATCGGTGACCACATTATCGACGATCACAATGTCAGAGGTCGAATGCATCAGAGCAGGTAGCATCAAAGCTCAGAGGAGATCAAAACATCGGAAATCGGAGGATCAAAACTTCTGAAAGTGAAAACTTTTAAAAGGTTGTGATATTGATAAAATTCACAATATCGTTAAAAACCATCGGAGAGCACCGATAAGGATTAACAAAGGATTTCATCATAAAACTAAATTTATGTGGGCCCTTTTCTCTCTCCTCTAGTAGGACACGTTGTGGCATATGATTGGCTCTGATAAGGACACATGACAGCATCTGGTTGACTCTGATAAGGGACAAGTGGAATTTGACGTCAGCATGACATGGTAGTAGGGAAGGACACATGGGAGGCAGTTTTGGCATTTTGAGGGGGGCTAATGGGTCATAACCAGGTGACACGTGTCACCTCTACGGAGTCGCCACATGGCAGCGATGACATCATATTGGAATTCAACAATAAGAGGATTGAGGGTATTAGAACTTATAACAGTTGGTTATTGAAAAAGTTCCAATAAGGGGTCTACCATGTGTTGGCACTTGGTAGAGGAAACTAATAGAGCCAAGGGCATAAAGTGAGGCTTAGAACCTAAGTGTTGTGGAGCATATCAAAGGTTGGAGATTTTGAAACTCAAATTTAAATGAATTTTCAAGAAAGTTACGATATGTGAAGATTCTGATGTTGTTGGTGGTTGGTTAAGGAGCCCAGAATACGAAGGGCACAGAGAAATAACACGAGGAGAAAGGCCCTTGACAAGATGCTAAAGGACTTAGCACCTAAGTGCTATATCGATGGGCATAGGAAGTGGTCCTATGGTGGAGATGTGATAAGGATCTAATCAGAAGGTGCTAAAGTCCAATCGGAATATTGTAATATCGTATCATATTCTTAATAGAGCTATATGATTTTTGAGCTCTAAAATCTCACTGTGGTGTAAAAGCTCTGATATAGGAGCGAGTATTGAAGGTTGGATGAAATGACAGCTGAAGAGTAAATGAGTGTAAAGAAGTTGGTCATTGGAATAAATGACAACTGTCGAAGATTAGCAGAAAACTCTGATACAAGGCAACAATGACAATAGTCTAGAGAGAATCCCTACTGAAGTACAACCAAGTCGTGTGAAACCATGAATAAGCATGGAGAGCCTCAGTGATAAGAGAGTTTCACACAGAGAGGAATGTGCCTAGTTGGAGTGTGCAGGTGGACTGAGAATTCATTCTAAGTATGGAGAAACTTCCAAAGTTCCCATTCTCATCCTTAATGTATTGGAAGTGACCTAGTCATACACAACAACAGAATTAAGGGCCATGCCAAGGTACACTCACGTAGTGTGAATATAGGACAGACTGGCAACATCAATCTAGGGGTAGCAGAGGAACACAAACTAGGAGCTCAGATGATCAAAGTGGGGGAAAGAAGCATAGTTGCAAGTGAGAGAAGTGGGAAAATCTCTTGTGAGTGTGAATTGTTGTGTAACTCTAAGTGAGAGCTTGTTCAGCAAATAGAGGCCAAGAGTGCTTATGCAAAAATAAGAGACCCCGAGAGATGCACTTATATCAGAAAGGTGGAAGTCACCTATGCACTATGTATTAAAGACAATAGTTTCCTATGTTGTGTGAGAAAGGCCGAGAGTTGAGCCTATGTTGTGTGAGCAATATCGAGGGTTGAGCCTGTATTGTGTGAGAAAGGCCAAAAGTCATGTGCTACAAGAAAGGCTGAAGGTGCATGTGCAGAGAAAAAAGATCGAGAGTTGAGTGTGCGCTATGGAGAGTAGAAGGTTGAGAGTTGATTGTATGTTGATGAAGAGCATAGAACACCGAGTTGTGTGGATTGTGATCAGTGATTGTTGTTGAGCAGATCAGTGGGTTGCTGCAAGGTGTGCAAAGTGAGTAGAGAACAAAGTTGTTATCAATTAGAGTGGCTTCCAAATTACATAAAACATTGAGTTCCTATTTGAGTGTTGGTTGGTGCCTACATATAGGAATTTGGTGCTTCCATCTATAGTGTGTGCTTCAAAAGGCCTAGGGGATGGTACCTCTTGCAAGTTGGTTGCAAAAATCCAAGGAGTTGCAAGTTAGTGCTTGCAAAAATTCTGTGAGGTCAGTTATTGGGATGGGGTCCTGAGGAGTAGAATTGAATTAATCAGTCATTTTTTGTAAATTTTTTTGTAAAAGATGTAAAGTCTCAACAAAATGTGGATGTGGAGCGTGCAGTTAGATAGAGTCAAAGGGGCCTTAGCCCCTTGTTTTTTGTTAGCTTTTGGATTCTCCCATGGTCCGCGAACCATGGTATTGTATGAAGAAAAGGTATAAATAGTTGAGTCTTTGCGAGTCTTAGAAGGAAGTTAAGTACAAGATTCGATAGAGAATTGGGTACAGAAGAGAGTTTTTGTTGTCTTGAGCAAGAGCTAAGGCAAGAAGGCTCTACTCTCTACGCTTGGGTAGAGAAGGGAAAGGCTTCGAAAGTTGACTGTGCAGGAGGCCTAGGTAGAGTCTGCAGCTGAGTGCGTGGACCCCTGCAGCTATGTGCATAGGGTAGAGAGTTTGTAACCATTGAACTGAAGATCAATAAAGAAGACTTTTTGCAAAATTATTGTGTATTTCCATTGCATATGTTTATGTTATAAGTTGTCGATTAATGTTATGTGCACAGGGTAGAGAGTCTGTAATCAGTGAATTGAAGATCAATAAAGAAGACTTTTTACAGAATTACTATGTATTCCCATTGCATCTGTTTATGTTATAATTTGTCAATTAATGTTATGTTTTATGGAATAATGATTGAATGTTATGTGACTTTACTGAATTTGTCTTAATAATGTACGAAATAAATGCTTAGCCACTTCCGCGAAGTTACAAGTTGTTCTTCCTATGTTTTCCAACAAATTAAGTACATATATTTGAAACCCGATCTAGGGTTACTTGTTGATGTGCGAAAGTAGATAAATCGATTGTTTTAGGTCTACAATTACTAATCGAAGGCCTTCATGAAGGTCTGGAAACTAGTTAACCAAGTTGCAGTAGAAGAGCCATAGGAAATTACCGATCTATGCAGAAGCATATCTAAGGTACTGAAAGACATCACATTCGTCTTTGGATGCTGAAACTTGGTTCTTGCATCCCCCAATACTATTTCAGGTGAGACTACAGCCTGCGCTACTTAGGTTTTTTTCGAAAGGGCTAGCAATGTAGGGTTTTGTTGGTTGGCCCAACTAACTCTGAACCTAGGTTAGGACCCCCTAAGCCAAAAAATGGTTCTGTTGTCAGGACCGGGATTTGCTTAAATAGATGTGTGATGTCACATCATTGGAATCCGACTAATAAAGAGATTGAAAATTGGTTAGATTGAAAGATTCAGGAGTTTGCAGCTCAAGAAAATAGGAATCTGTGCCTGTCAAAGGAGGATTGTCTGAATAGATATATGTATACAAAGGCACATGAAATCTTCTTGTGCACTTTCCCAATTGAACTATACGAGTGGTTAGCTAATATGACAAACAGTCAAGGAAGGTGGAAGCTCAATAGTCCTATAGTGTGGACTCTAGAATTGGTGTGATGAATAGAAGCCTTTGAAGATAAGATCATGCGAGTTTTTGATCATTGGCTAGATCGAATTCTGGGAGGATTTGTTACATAATTTGCAGTTGATACCTTAGATAGCTATAGCGACGCAGAGCGAAGATTCTTCAAGGGACTGCGAGGTAAGTATTTAATGTAATTAAATACTTGGATTAAAATGCTATTATGTGAAAATATGGTAATGCCATTACCTTGATGTTTGGAGCTACGCGAAGCGGAATAATCTTTAGAAATCGTGAGAGCTTAGGACCAAAGTATAGCCCATTGATTAGACCTCCTTCGAGTGACGACCAAGGGGCGGTGCAAACTATTTCATTAAGTGTTGTTAAGCTAATAACTTATGGTATTCTATAACACATCATCCATCCACTCCATCTCCACCCTCTCTGCCACCGCATACTCCTTCACCTACACCTACACCTCCATTGCCTCCATTCGACATGGCGAATGCAATGAAGATGCAGGTTTTCAAGGGCATAGGGAGTGAAGATCCAAAGCAGTTTTGGTTTGTTGCAAACATTGTATGGACAGTGAAGCAAATCACCGATGATAATATAAAGAAGGCGTAGTTGGTTACCACCTTGCAAGATCACGCGCTAACCTGGTACATTAATTATTGTGCTGACAATCCTCATGTGTCGCTAACAAAAACTTAGACGGATTTGAACAAAGAGTTTAGTAAGCCTAAATCTGAATCACAGTTGGTGATTGAATTTAAAGAGATCATGATGAAGGTTTAGGAGATGCCTTGGGACATTGATCAGAGGTTGAAGTGCTAGATCAGACAGGATAACATGTAGATCTCAAATAGCTAGCATCGCGATTGGTTTATCACATCACTTTTGCCTCATTTGAGAATTTCTCTTTCACAACAGAAGATAGCAACATAGGCATACCCCCTAGAGATCGCAATGAGGCTGCACGCATCACCTATTCAGGATACAAACCTTGTGGTGTAGCAAATCCACTCACAGTTAGGAAGCCTAAACCTAGAATTACAAAGTTTGAAGAAAGATAAGGAGAATAAGCCAGATGTGCACGCAGAATTTTGGTGTGTGAAGTGCAAGGGCTATGGGAACGATAAAGATCATTGCCTTATGTACACGAATTATATTACAGGAGGCGGCCAATTCCCCTAAAGACAAAGGCTCCAACAAGGCCGAGCACGGGGGCTGAGCTATGGTGTGCTATTTTTCAAGTTACTGGGCAACATGTGATGGATAACTTCCACTTGATTCAAAAGTTTGTTCAAACACCTCAACATTTGTTCTATAATTTTTGTAAGTCTGTGGGCCATGATGAGTGCCACTATCGAAGCTATGAGCTGATGATGGAAATAACTCCTAATTATTGTATGCAAATAGAGACTCGGCCTCTATATCAAGGTGTCGAAGGAGCACACAGAGGTTTTCAAGCTCGAGGAGAAGGACCTGGTAAAGGTTGTAGTTAGATTATCTGCTACAACTATGGAAAGCCAAGGAACTTTGCGCGAGATTGCTCAAATCCTACACACCCTCGTGTTAATACTGCAAATAGTTTGACCATGCCATAGAATAATGTCCAGTGTTAATAGTTAATATGAAAGATAAGAAAACGTAGCCTTAGCAGCCAACGCATAATTTACGGATGGTGAAGGCTGAGCCTCGTGAGGAAGATCAAAGCATTAATATTGTGCTGAGAAGTTGATTGATTATTGGCACTGATAAAGGTAAACAACCTAAGGAAGACAAATGGGCTTGCAAAGATCCTGAGAAAGAAGAAGCCCTTGATCTTAAACACACTAAGGAAACATTTATGGAAGCAAAGAAGAGCTTCACTGAGCCCTCCACCTCAGGAAGCTAGGGAAAGACACTAGAGACCAATACAACATAAGAAGTTGACCCTTCTGTGCTTACTACGTTTTTGGAGACCTGCATGAATTTGTTGCACGATAGTAAGGTTGTGGAGGGATTGCAAGAATTAACAAATAAATGCGCCAGTAAAGAAAAAGTTCATGATGAGAACCAGGTGGTTAGAAAGATTGGTAAGCATAAGGCAAAAACAGGGTGAGAGAATGGATAATAGTGCAGATAGGTGATTATGAAATGGACCAAGTCATCTTGGATTTGGGGTCCAATGTGAATGTTCTATCGAAATAGACATGGGAAAGGATGGGGAGACCTGTGTTGCAGTGGTCTATGATTCATCTCAAGATGGCAAATCAATAGAAAATCATCCTCATGGGATGCTTATATGGAGTAATGGTTGATATTGACAGAGCAAGTGCGGTTGTGGACTTCGAAGTTATAGAAATTGTCGATGACAGTAATCCCTACCCAACAATCTTGGGAATCGACTGGGCTATTGACATGAATGGGGTCATTAATGAAGAAGAGGACAATGTCATTTGAAAGAAAGTCTCTTAGGGTTATAGTGCCACTAGATTTGTAGAATTCCCACTGTAGATCAATAGATTATGCAATATACTAAAGCAAAATACAAGATCTACTTCTACAACAAACTTGCGGAAGCTTAATCGAATTTGAGCAAGATCAAATAGAACACATATAACTGAGAATGAGAAACCAATCACACCTAAACATAGAAGAATACTCTAGGGAAAGCCTCAGCTAAAAACCCCGATATCTGTATTATCATACAAGTGAAAATATGTTTAGATTACACAAATAATCAACTCACAAGCTATCTTGCTCCCAGTATAATCGAACAATACAACTCACGGGTTGAATAGACATAAGATATGCCTTCCTCAGCCCTCCAAGCCTCCTATTTCCTTGTGCAGTTTCTCTTGGGCTCTAATGCTACCACCTGTGTGAATTGGCATCATCACACACTCACCAAACCCAAAAATAATTGTGCAATCTCCAAGGAATGAATTCCTTCTACATGCAAGAGATATCCTCCAAGGGATATTCCTGCAATTGATAGTACATTGTCCCATCATCTGATCTCAACTGGGTCTCTGTCTGAACTGACATGCATGAGTTATTTATGAGAGAATATTCAGTTATCTAAAGTGCAGCAGTTACATGCATGCATGCATTAACTAAATGAACTCACAATTAGTTCAACAAACTATTTGAACTAATCTAACCGGACTTAACTCAGTTAACTGAGCTAACTAATTACAAGTCAAATTACAACTCATCCTTATCTCTTTAACTAAGGGATAAATTCCTCAATCAATGGGATAATTGTTGCATGTCCTCACATAGACTTCATGTTTGATTTTCTCCAACTAATTAACTCAAGATGAATTAATTAATTATTAATCAAACAACAGCTAAGAACAAATTCGAATTTTACTTCTCAATTTTAGTTCAAGGACTAACTAAAATAGGAAGGTATCCCGAAATGTTATTTATAGCAGTGCTAATTTTAACACTTCTATTTTAGCATTTCTTGTTGCTATTTTCAACATGCCCTCTGAACAAGAAAGGGATTATCAGTAACCCTAATCTTGTCTCTATGGAACTCGAACTTGCATTTTGACATTGCCTTAGTCAAAATATTTGCATCATGTTCCTCGTTCGAAACATACAACAATAATATGATCCTCTTGACCACACAGTCTTGAAGATGGTGATACCAGATATCAATGTGCTTGGACTTGTCATGAAAAACTAGATTCTTAGAGAGTTTGACACAACTCTGATTATCACAGTAGATCACAGTTGGATCCATCCTCTGACTAAACAATCCCACTAGAATCTTCCGCATCCAAATGGCCTCACATGCAGCCTCACTAGAAGCCATGTATTCATCCTCTGCTGAGCTAAGTGCAACTGATCTTTGTTTCCTATTGTACCAGGAAACTGCAGGTAAAAAAAGGTTGAAGATTCCTCTAGAAGTGCTCTTCCAGTCTAATGGACTCCCTTCCCAATCCACATCAGTGAAGCCCTGAAGCTTCACTCCCTTTCTCCATATGTACCACAATCCATACTAAGATATACCTCTGAGGCATCTGAGCACATGCTTCGCTGCCTTCCAAAACAGCTTGGTAGGCTGAACCATAGCTTGACTCAGCTAGTTCACTGCAAATCATAAGTTTGTTCATGTGTTCACCAGATACATAAGTGAACCCACAAGTTGCCGATAAATAGTAGTAGCTACTACCTCACCTGAAGTAGAATCCTCCTTCCTCTAGTTCCCAGTGAGAGAAGTCTGCATGGGCTTGCACTTCTCCATGTGGAACCGCATGAGTATCTCATTGGCATACTTGCCTTGAGACACAAAAAATTCCCCACCTTTCTGCCACACCTCCATGCCTAGAAAGTAGTGCATAAGACCCATGTATTTCATTTCGAACTCTCTTGCAAGGTACTCCTTGCAAGACTGGATTAGCTAATCATCACCTATCAAAATTAGATCATCGACCTAAAGAACAATGATCAATGGCTTACCTTCTACCATGATGTGGTAAAGGTTCACATCTGCTTCACTCTTGGTTAAGCCCAACCCAGTGAAATAGCTGTCGATCCTGGTGTAACAAGCACAGGGTGCTTGCTTCAACCCATACAAAGCCCTCTTGAATTGGCACACATGAGACTCATGATCGAAGATCTTGAAAACTTTTGGCTGCTCAATGTACACCTCCTCCTCAATCTTCCCATTGAGGAATGTTGTCTTCACGTCCATCTGATGGATCTTCCAACCCATTTGAGTTGATAATGCCAACATTGATTTGATATATGAGTACCTTGCTACATGAGAAAAAGTCTCATCGTGGTCAATCCCCTCGACCTATGAGAAACCACGGGCAACAAACCTTGCCTTATGTTTCTTAACACTGCCATCAACTGCCTGCTTTACCTTGTAAAGACATATGGAACTCACCACTGACTTGTCTTGAGGTCTTGGGACAACATCCAAAACACAGTTCTGAACGATGGAATCACACTCCTCGACCATTGCATCAACCCAGACTAGTTTTTGCACTGCCTCCTTGAATGAAGAAGGCTCAGACTCTACACACTCCCCAACCAGGGCCGTGTAACCAGTGTACCGCTCGGGCGACCTCCTCTATTTGTGTTGAGAAGATGGTTGTCCCACATTCTCCCGTGCATCCAACATCAACCTGTCAGCTTCCCTTGAGTGTTTCCACCCATCTCTGGAAGACTCAACATGAGTGGATGTCTCCACTCCCGAATCCTCTGCATGCGGCTGCTCCACATCAATCTGAGGCTCCTCCTCATTAGGAACTGAAAGTTCCTCCTCTGCCTGCAACTTAAGCTCCCTCTCAAGTGATACTCACATGGATTTCTACTCATCGAACTTCAGATCTCTACGTACCACTATCCTCTGACTGGTAGGCAGGAACACCCGATAGTTGTGGGGTGTATTCGTGTACCCCACAAGTATTCCCAACTCAGCTGTTGGATCTAGCTTCTTCCAAGCATCTTTGGTCACATGGAAATAAACTGATGATCCAAAGATTTGGAAGTGGCTCACATCTAGTCTCTTCCCAGAAAAGGCCTCCATAGGTGTCTTCATTCCCAGTATATGGTGTGAACTTCTGTTCTACAAGTATATTGTTGTATTGCATGCCTCAGCCCACAAATGTAGTGGTAGTCTTTGGTCATGCAACATCGCTCGAGCTGCTCCCATAATCGATCTGTTCTTCCTTTCTTCCACCCCATTTTGCTGTGGGCCATGGGGTGCCGTCAACTCCCATTTAATTCCTTCTGCAGCGCGAAGTCCTTAAACTATTGGGAGACATACCCTCCACCATTGTTGCTACGCAAGGCTTTTATTTTCTTTCCATATTCTTTCTCTACCAAGGCTTTAAACTCATAAAACCTCAAGAAGGTCTGATCCTTATTTTGCATAAAGTAGATCCAACATCTACGAGAAAAATCATCAAAAAAATAACATAGTACCTTTGTTTAGCAGTGGAGGCTGTAGAGAATGGTCCACAAACATCTATGTGAACTCGCTCCAAGGTTGCTCCAGCTTTATTGTATTGATCCGAAAAGGAATATTTCACATACTTACCCAAGGTACAACCTTTGCATGTATTATCTGCTCCAGTTTTCCCTTGGGAAGTCCTGTAGAAATCTACTGCATGATCTTCAAGGCTCCATGGTGCAAGTGGCCCAATCTTCTATTCCATAGCTCGCCAAAATCTTGGCTCTGCACCATCTTAGCTTTGGAACTCAATGTAGCACGTCATCTACCTCCAACTTGTAGAGATTCTTTACTCGAATCCTGGTTCGCTTCGTCTGTCTAGTGCCGATATGCCTCAGGAATACCTTTCCTTTACTAAAGACTACATCATAGCCTTTATCTTCTAGCATAGAAATAGACACAAGATTCTTCTTTAGACCTGGTACATATTTTACATCAGTCAGGGTGAGAGGAGCTCCATGTTCCCTCTAAAACACAACTGTACCTTCACTTGAAACATGGTACTTTCCATCATCGCCCATCTCGATACACATCTGGAGATCCTTCTCCTCCAAGGTACTGGAAATATTCTTGTTACCTGACATGTGGAATGAAGCTCCACTATCGAGGTACCAAGCACATCCCACCATGGATGAAACCATGCATGCGATAAGAGAGAAATCCAACTCAAACTGTGAGGCCAATGCCTCACCATCAGATCCCTTCGAGGATCCCTTCTTGGATTTCTTCTATGGACAATTCGTAGCATAATGGCCCACTTCATGACAATGAAAGCATCACACTTTTGATTTGTCAAACTTCTTCCCACCATGGGAGGAACTAGATTTGGAATGGGACACCTTCCCTTTCCCCTTCCTCACCTTACTCACTAAGGCTAGATTTTCCTCATCATCTTGCTTTGATGAGGATCCATCTCTGGTGCTTCTTCTTATCTCCTCCTGCATCAGACTCGACCAAAATCATTCACAATCTGGCAGTTTTTGTCTTCCATTGACCGAGCCTTGGTAGCTATGCTAGCTCTTAGGAAGACCTAGAAGCGCAAGACTCACCATGTCATCATCCACTATCGTGATCCCTACACTTCCAAGCTCATCCCTTCAGGTGGCGAGCTTGTTCAGATATGTAGAGATTGTGGCGCCCTTTTCACACTTGATTTTCTGAAGCTTGTCTTTCAGCGCCAGCTTCCTCTGATCATTGTTGTTCTAATATAGATCTTTCAATGTTTTCCACATCAAAAACGATGTCTCCTTCCCATGGAGACTCAAGACTATGTGGTCTCGAACTCCCTCCAAAAGGATTCTCCTTACTCTAGCCACACATTTCTTCCATTTCTGCCATTCTGATCAATGAAGTCCTTTAGACCGTTATCCTCTAATACTTCTTCCATGCGAAACTTCTAGACTATATGATTTGAGCTGCCATCAAGGGCATACTTGAGTCTTAAACCATTGAACACCATTAGTGAAATTGAGATGTGATAAGAACTAGATTTCTATATTTAGGAACCTCAAACTTCGAATTTCTCCCTTCTTGTATACTGTTCCTCGTTTTGATCACCTTTGCGCTGATACCATGTAGAAATTCCCATTGTAGATCAACAAATTATGCAATATACTAAAAGAAAATACAAGATCTACTTCTACAACAAACTTGCGGAAGCTTAATCGAATTTGAGCAATATCAAATAGAACACATATAACTAAGAATGAGAAATCAATCACACATGAACACAAAAGAATACTCTGGAGAAAGGCTCAGGTAAAAACCTTGATTTTTGTATTATCATACAAGTGGAAATATGTTCAGATTACACAAAGAATTAGCTCACAAGCTATCTTGCTCTTAGTACAATCAAACAATACAACTTACAGGCTGAATAGACACAAGATATGCCTTTCCTTAGACCTCCAAGCCTCCTATTTCCTTGCGTAGTTTCTCTTGGGGTCCAATACTGCCACCTGCGTGAATTGGCCTCATCACACACTCACCAAACCCAAAAATAACTGCGCAATCTCCAAGGAATGAATTCCTTATACATGCAAGAGATATCCTCGAAGGAATATTCCAGCAATTGATAGTACACTGTCCCATCATTTGATCTCAACTGGGTCTTTGTCTGAATTGACATGTATGAGTTATTTATGAGAGAATATTCAATTATCTGAAGTGCAGCAGTTACATGCATGTATGCATTAACTAACTGAACTCATAATTAGTTCAACAAACTATTTGAACTAATCTAACTGGACTTAACTCAATTAACTGAGATAACTAAATACAACTCAAATTACAACTCATCCTTATCTCTTTAACTAAGGGATAAATTCCTCAACCAATGGGATAATTGTTGCATGTCCTAACATAGACTTCATGTTTGATTTTCTCCAACTAATTAACTCAAGATGAATTAATTAATTTTTAATCAAATAGCTGCTAAGAACAAATTCAAATTTTACTTCTCAATTTTAGTTTAGGGACTAACTAAAATAGGAAGGTATCCTTAAATGCTATTTATACCAGTGCTAATTTTAACACTTCTATTTTTATCATTTCTTGTTGCTATTTTCAATAGGATCCTGCAGAAGGGGTACGCTATACTGAACCAGCCCACGATTACGTGGAAAGTGACGATGAGTTGGATCAAATATACAAGATAACAATGCGGGATCATGATTAGATCAATCCAACAACATATGGACAAATTGCATGGGATCAAGAGAGCTCCTGCACTTCTGAGTCAGATGAGGAATTAGAACATTGACATAATCACTTACATGAAGTTTCTATATTGCGTTGCAATATGATGATGAAGTGGTTGCATTATGTTTCATCGGAGGTAAGAAAGTTACCTTATTATGATGGTTTGATTGATGTAGATATGCTTTTAGATGAATTTGAGCGTGAAGTCCCTAAGGACCACTACTTTCAAGTTTTGGAGTTGGTGTTGCGTGCTATGCCCACACAATGGTGGAGTACGCATAAGCATAGTTTTATTGGATGCGAGATTGCAAAAGAATGATGAAGCTCTGATTTGGGCATGCTAATACCAGAATGACAAAAAAGTATAATGGAAGGGATGATCCACATGATCACTTGGAAAAATGGACTAAGGCATTGGGAATAGAACCACAGCTAGAGTGGTTACATATCTTTTGTCATACCTTGGATACGATTTCCATGAGTTGGTATCTCGAAACATAGCTCCGCCATGGAACTGCAGAATGGGATGTATTGAAGGAAGGATTCTTATTGACTTTCGGCTTCAAGGATGGATTTCCAAGCATCGATGAAGCACTTCAAGAAATTAAAGTGATTATCTTCAGAACACTGAAGGAACTTATGGAATGGACCCAACTAGATTGGAGCGCCCAGCTATGCCACACATTGGAATGTTATAATGTGACTACTGAAGAGGAGGAAGAACACCCAAGGAATATCAATATTCCGGAGACGGAAGGGCATCGCAAAGTCGAAGGCCCAAAAGTAGAGAACCCAGACATCTTCGCACCCTTGAAAACGAAGCAAGTAAATATTGGCACTGAAGAAGAACCAAAGTTCGCCAAGATTGGAGATTATTGGGACGACGCTACAGTAGATAAAGTTGTTGAATTACTTCGCGAATACCAGGATATCTTCCCCACTAAGTTTTTGGACTTAAAGGGAATAATTGGTGATTTGGGTGTTATGAATATCATCTTGAAGCCAGATGTGAAGCCTGCTAAACAGAGGCCTTGTCACCTTAACACTAAGTATAAGGAAAAGGTTTGTCAAGAGCTGGATAAAATGCTGGAGGCAGGCATTATCGAACATTTTGAAGAGTTTGATTGGGTGAGCCCAATGGTGGTCCAAGAGAAGAAACAAAAGGGTGAAATAAGGATTTGTGTAGATTGTGGAAGCTCAATTATGCATGTGTTTGTGATCCATTTCCGACGTCATTTATAGATGAAGTGTTAGACAACATCAAAGGGAAGGAGGCATATTCCTTCACTGATAGATTTTCCGAGTATCATCAGATCAAGATCGCGCCAGAGGATAGGAGCAAAACAAACTTTGCGATAGAGTGGGGTTATTTTCAATACACTGTCATGCCTTTTGGTTTGAAGAATGCACCTGTAATATTTTCCTGCGTAATCATAGCGGCGTTCAAAGAATTCATTCACAAGTTTCTGGAAGTGTACTTTGATGATTAGACTGTGTTTGGCTTGGTGAAGAGCCATGTAGCAAGTCGGCACCTTATGTTAGATACATGTTAAAGGTACCAGATAAGGCTAAATTTGAAAAAATGTATATTTTGTGTACCCTTTAAGATCTTGCTAGATCCTATTGTGTGCAAACAAGGATTGATGGTTGACCTTGAAAAGATTGCATTGATTATGAACTTGGAGGCCCCTAGGAACGTCAAGCAGCTACAAGCAACACTAGGACACATGGGATACTATAGAAAATTCATCAAATCTTATGCTCAAATTACCGCACCCATGGAGAAACTACTAAAGAAGGATGCGCCATTCTGTTGGAGCAAAGAAAGTTAGCGCAACTTAGATGTGTTGAAAGAAAAGATGGTAATTGCACCAATCTCGATATTTCCCAACTGGAAAAAGGAGTTTCATGTACATGGGAAATTGTGGATGCTTCTTGCATTGCGTTGGGTGTAGTAATCACACAGGCAGGCGAAGGAGAGCTAGACCATCCTATAACCTTTGCAAGCAAAAAATTATCAAAGGCCGAGAAAAATTATTCAACGACTAAGCGCAAAGGGTTGGCCATGGTCTACATGCTGCAAAAATTCAAGCATTATCTATTGGGAGGACATTTAACAATGTAAACTTTGAAATGTGAACTATAAACTCAAAACGGGAACTCTGGCAAAAAAACCCTGAAAAAACATAAAAAACAGTGCTAGAAACAAAAAGTGTGTATACTGGAATGATGGTTTTTTTTAGGGTCAATTTGAACATGTTTTAAAAATGGCAGCGAAAATGAATTTTTGTTGCAAAAAACACCTTGAAAACGAAAAGTGTTGATACTAGAATGATGGTTTTTTTTAGAGTCAATTTTCAACATTTTGAAATAATGGTGTATAAGATTTTATTATGACTTCGAAAAACATTAAAATTTTAAATATATATATATATATACTATATATATATATATATATATATATATATATATATATATATATATATATTATAAAAAAAATGAAATATACAAAAAAAAAAAAAATCAAACATTAATAATAATGATAATAATAAATAATTAGAAAAAAAATAAATTCGAATAGTAAAAAATGTTTAAAAAAAAAAACAAAAATATCCTTTAATTAAAAACTAAAAAAGAAATTAAAAAAATATTAAAAAAAATAAATTAATAAGGAAAACATATTTTCCAAGAAAATGACATTTTTATCAAAACATAAAAAATTATTAAAAAAATTGAAAAAAACTATAAAATAAATAAAAATTAGAAAAAAAAAAAACAAAAACAAACAAAACAAACAAACAAGATTTAAAAAAAGAAAGAAAAATTAAAAAAAAGATGAAAAAACTACTAAAATTTAGATTAAAAGCCAAATATATATATATAAATATATACCAACACCACACCACACCACTAAATAAAAACAAAATAAAAACACCAAAAACACTAAAACTTTGAAAAAATATACATATTAAATTAAAAATATCGATTTAAAAAAAATAAAAGATAAAAATAAACCAGTTTAAAATTAAAAAAGAAAAAAAAACAATTAAAATATTTTTGATTAAAAAAATACATTTAAAATATATATAATTAAAAAACATCTTTTTTTTATTTTATTATAAAATTATGGCTAAACTGCTAGCAAATTGGATCAAGCCATTGCTAAAAAGATTGATCTCCATTTCTCAAGGTGGTTTTGTGGAAGGTAGGCACATTCTGGACAACGTAATCCAAGTTCAGGAGACAATACATTCAAGCAAGCAGTGGAATGAGAAAAGTATGTTGATAAAATTAGATATGGCAAATGCTTTCGGCAGAGTTAATCGCACATTCCTTGGCAATGTTCTTCTCTCCTTTGGCTTTTTGCCTCACTTTGTTCATCTAATTAAAGCTTGCATTGAAAATTCGTGGATTGCCCCTCTAATCAATGGTCATCCAACCAATTTTTTCCAAGCTCAGAGAGGCATCAGGCAGGGATGCCCTCTCTCCCCTTTCCTGTACATCTTAATGGCAGATTCCCTTAGTCGAAAGTTCACTGCTGAAAGATTAGTTGGTAACATTCCGGGTCTCAAACCTTCCAATGGAGCAGAACCCCTGAACCATGCACTCTTTGCTGACGATTCCCTTCTCCTTGGTGGAGCATCCACCAAAATAGCCAAAACTTTTGACACAGTCCTCAAAAATTATTGCAGAGTTTCAGGAGCTTTAGTCAATGACAGCAAAAGTGAAGTCTTCAGCTGGAATATAGACCAGCATGAACTCATAGGCATTACTACTCTCCTCAGGTTCAAGGGCCAAGCAATATGGGACAAATTTAAGTACCTTGGCCTTCCCATCATATCTGGAGTCAACAAAAGATTGCTATGGAGCGAAATAATTTCTAAAATCAAAACTAAAATTGTTGCGTGGGGAGGCTACTGGTTGACTAAGGGAGGCAAAGTTATTTTAATCAAATCCTTGCTATCTGCGCTTCCAATCTTCCAGGTAACGTTTCTTCTTGCACCAAGAAATGTGATGGAGCAGATCTCCAAACTTCTCAGAGACTTCTTGTGGCAGGGAGGTAAGGGCAACGAAAAAAAATGCATTTGGTGAACTGGGAAGTGGTCAAAAAATCGATGGCAGAGGGCGGGCTGCAAATAAGAGACCCAACACTCGTCAATTTAGTGTTGGGAGGAAAGATTTTGTGGAAGCTGATCCATGAGCCCACACACCCGGTTAGTGTCACTATGCGTTCAAAGTATGGACCCAACAAATCTCTTAGCAATCTGTATAACGCTAACACAACAAATTGCACGCAGGTGTGGAAATTATGCTGCAAAAGCAACAATTTCTTCAAAAAATTGGTCTACAAAATACTTGGCAACGACAAACGTACTCATCTATGGCTCAGCATCATGGGGAAAGAACCTCTGGCCGAAAACATGGACATAACAGATCTTAGAAACTGGCTGGAGCGAGCAGGAGTTAACAACCTATATGACCTTTCGAATTGGGATCAGCGTGGAGATTGAGCAGGTTGGGATTTTCATGGAGTCCCTGCCCGGTTATCTCTTCAACAAACCTTGCTTGAAGACCTACTGGATGACGCTTCCCCTGTCAATAGATCCATGAAAGATAGCTGGGGTTGGGGCCAGACCGGTGTATACACCACAGCAACTGGATATAGAGTTTTGTAGGCCTCAAGAAACAACAGTCAAACACGGGATTTTTGGAAAAACGTTTGGGAATCACTAGCCTTACCAAAAGTGAACTTCTTCTTCTGGACCCTGGTACATAATAAACCTCTAAAGGGTGATAATCTGGAGAAAAGGAACATAGCAGGGCCTCATAGATGTGTGTTATGCAGCAACAACTTCGAAACAGCCCAACACCTATTCTGCGATTGCATTTTTGCTAAAGAGGTCTGGGGATTCATTTTATAGGACTTTTAGATTGGATTCCCTTTCCAGAATTCTGTTTCGGATCTCTTTGCCTCATGGAGTCTTTTCTATCCCCAATGAATCCCTCCCAAAGCATTTTAGTGCAAAATCTGAATAGTGCTTCCCAAATATGTATGTTGGCAGCTTTGGTTGGCTCGCAATCAACGGATTTTCAAAGAGATGCAACACTCCCCGTTGCAAGTAGCTGCAAAAGCTAAATCCTTCCTCCTGGAAGCAGCCCAACAACAATATTTTAAAGAAGATCCTTTATTACTGCCCGAAGAAAAGAGGTGGCTAGGTCTGCTAGTGCCTTATCTGCGTAAGTATCTCCTCTCCCCACAAATTGTCAATCCGGATTGGTGCATAAGAGATGATGATGACACTTTTCAATCTTGGTAGCGGTCTCAAAATTTATCCACAATTTTCTTTGATGGGGCATCCAAAGGGAACCCCGGTGCTGCCGGTGCTGGGGGGGTCATCTACTCTCTGGACAGGTCTTCAAAAGACTGTTTCTGCTGGGGATTAGGCTAGAAATCTAACAATCAAGCAGAGATCCTTGGGCTTCTCAAAGCATGCCTTATTGCAAGAGATAAAGGAGTCAAAGACCTTCAAGTTTTCAGAGATTCAGAGATAATAATAAAAAAATTAAACTTGGAGAAACTGTTCAGCAATGTCAGCCTCAATTTTTTTTTGGATAGATTGAAGAGAGTTCTTCTAGACTTTGACTCATGCAAGTTTTATCATATTCTTAGAAAGTCAAAAAGTGACGCTGATCAGATGGCAAACAAAGGCAGCTCACTCATAAAAGGACTGCTAATTGTAAACAATGAAAGTTTTGTTCAAATGCCATGAAAATGTAGTAGATCAAAAACAACAGCAGTTAGAATTCTGCATTGTAATAGGGGTCGCTTTGGCAAAGACCCATAACCTCTTCAGATAAA